>JAYESA010000475.1:0-178355 GCA_036927795.1 Iris macrosiphon
AGAAGCTGAATTTAATATGGCAAACCACATGAAAATCCTCGTCTCCCAGACTAGACATGCCAATCAAGCATTGCTGTCAATGCACATTGAGGTGCGCAGCAATGTGTGCCCCTTGGCGCACGCCTATGTTGCGCCCTGCGCATCGAGGCGGCTCCTCATGAAATGCAACGGGAAATTGTTAGTTTTTTTAGATTAGCCCTATACCTATTACTTGTACCCTATGTTGCATGCATAATTAAAAACACGAACTAGATTCATGATAAAAACATCTTCAAATAGCTACAATATGTAGTCACCTATTTTGCATGAAAATGGACAGGGAAAGATGTAGACACAACAGAGATATGGTTACATTTTCCCATGTCCATGCAACATACCTTGTAACCTACTCTAACCCTACTAAGTATGGTTCACAATACAAGTACAGGATACGGAAGCAAACCCTTCTTAAGTGGCAGTTCTCAGAGGAAAGGTGTGTTGTGTTTTTTTTTTTGTGGGGGTGGGGGGGGGGGGGGGGGGGGGGGGGTGGGGGGGGGGGTGGAGGGGGGGGGGGGGGGGGGGGGGGGGGGGGGGGGGGGGTGGGGGGGGGGGGGGAGTGTTATTCTAATGGTTCAGTTGTTTGAGTCAGTTGGTTTTGGCAGCTTCAACAAGTTTGGTATTGGTTTTGGTTTTTGTGATATCAACCATACAGCGAACTAAGCTCTACTAACCAAATACTTTATCTTAACCCAATGGCAACATAATCTTCCAAATCCTACTTTCCTAAGTTTCTCTCCACCCACTTTCATCGCTCGAGCCTTCTCCAATTCTTTAGTAATAAACGATAACCCTCCTCCGCCCAACAACCTGTTGCCAGAATGGGGATTATTTTTAGATCTATTTTTCTATTATTTTCTTTTCCTTGTCTTTTTCTCCTTTTTCTATTTCTTCAATAGCCTTCGATGCTAAAATTTTCTGCACAGACAAAATTCCGCCTGGCTAAATGTAGTAACCTTCCTCGAGTGATTTCTTTTCTTTTGCAATTTTTCCTTCTAAATTATTGTGCGTTTTCTTTCTATCTTTCCAACTCACTCCACATCAGACTGTTTGGTGTGCATGCCGACAATTGATCTTCCCTCTGCGGACAACCCGTCCATGCTGAAGCCTGAAGTCCAGCAACCTTATGGTGAACTATTTGAAATTTGCATTGTTTTCAAATTCATTCTTCGATTTGTTTTCCTTCAAATTATCTACACGATAAATTGTTGATTAGGATATTGTTATCGATTTTATTGTATTTTTTGTACAGTTTTAAAAATAAATTAAAAAAAATGTGCACCTCACTTCAATGAGGTGTGTGCCACACTATGAGCCTCTGCGCCTTGAACGCAACGTATAATTGTGCCTCGCTATGCGCCCCTACGCCCATAACAACATTGAATGAAAGGGGTAAAAGTGTGGTAGAAAAAGAAAGTTGGGAAACAAGAGTTGGGGGAATCATACAGTATCTCAAACATACAGAATGACATGCATAGTGTCACTAGAAAAGTACAAACTTAAGTGCACAACTTTATGAAGTCTCGCGATATCATAAAAGTGGTGTAGTTAGAGACAAGTCTAACATGAAGTGCTACAACTATAAAAAGAAAGGCAAGCAAGGTGTTGATAACCGCATAAATTGCAAACTGAAGTGCTAGAACTGTTGGAAGATCTCTTCACTTGGGATTGGCCTAGGTATAAAAGGAAGGCACCATCTCACATGATTTTCTAACCATTTTTGTGTACTTTGCTCTTACTTTCCACGATGGGATTGTTATTCACAAGCAACATAGCACATTAGTCAAGGTAAAATAGGGTTAGTAGATTATCAACATATCCCACTTGGCGCACAGCATCAGCACGTTGGAAACAGAAGTAGCTAGGAGACTGTAGGATTTGTTTTATGTCAGTTCAAGTTATGTTCATGACTTGTGAGATTCTTCATGATATGTTTCATGTTCCCAGTACAATGTCATGTTTTATACGTAGTCAAATCATCACGTCTTGAAGATGAATTAAGTGGCCTAAAAAATTAATAGAATCAATGGATCCAATCCAAGGGGAGAAAAAAAAAAATGATATTTTAAAATTCAAATGATTGCCATTTTCTATTATAAATAGGGATCATGGACATGATTGTACTTCAGGTTATACGCCGAGGACCAATTGAACCTGACTATTCCATGGAAGTTTATTATTTTATTATTATTCATTTTGAGAATAAGGCCAGTCTTTGACTGTCCCTGGCCTGGGATTCAAACACAGGACCTTTCCTCTCCTAAGATGCTTTTGTGACTTTATAAATCATAAACGGAACAAAGCTGTTAAGAAAGTTTTCGCTACTTTCATGATATTGATGTGAAACTGTGTGTTTACAATAAAAGAAACTTCTGGAACAAGGAACTTCAAGGCCACCTACCATATAACATGAATAGAGTGAAGAAAACTATTATGAAACTTACATGAAACTTACTGTGACAATTCAAAGATACAAAAGGAAACCTAAGACTGTATGTTAGCATAAACCTTTGCCGGCTATAGGCATACCTATAAGAAACTATATGATTCTTGTAGGCCTCTTGAGGAACCCTTTATATGCAGGATTTCAAACAGACAGGATGAAACCTATAAAATTATACTTTCTAAATTCTAGAATGTAAATGTAATCATGATTATAATCACATCTAGATATTATGTATAGTTCTATAAAATGTTTAATTATGCAAATATTAATAAATGCACATTAACAGGGTTTCCAGGATATTTCTATGTATGTGTTGAATAATTTTCACCAAAGTTTTAGGACAGCTCTTCAAATGTCCCTAAAATCATAACACCATGTTCCATAAGCTTCACAAAGAATCTTATATCATCAGGGATAGGGGTGAGCATTATTCGGTTAAAAACCGCAAACTGAACCGAATTTACCCATTTGGTTCGGTTTTTAAAAGGATAGTTCGGTTTTAAGTTATGATTTATCTGGTTCTGCGGTTCAGTTTTCAACCGATTTAATCGAAAGTTTCAACCAGTGTTCTAAAAATCGGCCCGACGCACAGAAAATCTCATGTTCGGCGGTCCTAGACGCCTATTCAGGCATGTTCGGCGCCTAGGTAGACATGTTCGGCCCTGTGTAGCTATTCGATTTTTGATTTCTTTTTATTTTTTATGCCTAGTTTTGTGGACATGTTGTTTGGGTTTAAGATTGGATTTAGATTTTAGAATATTGAAATTTCAAATTTCAAGTATTATAAGTTAGAACATGTTCGGATTTCAAATTTGTATCATGGATTTCAAAATTTCAAATATGTTTATTGGACCCCTACTGATTGAATAAATCCGAAATTTTTTCTCCACTCCACCTCGCCTTTATTTTGCATCTATATATAATATATATATATATATATATATATATATATATATATATGTACGGCCGCCTAGGCGGCCCTCAGTAGCACCGAATCCGCCTAGCAAAATTTAGAACACTGGTTTCAACTATTTGCAAATTCACCACCGAGTTAATTCATTGAAGAGCGAGAATAACTTGTTTTTTTTTTTTGGGCATACCACCTTGAGATGGTGGGGGTTTGACATAGGCCCCTACCAGTTTTATTAATAAGCTAAAATAAAGTACGGAGTGGGGGTGTATGGGTGGGGTAGGAGGGGAACAGAAAACCTTATGCCAATCGTGATACAAAATAGTGGTTAAAAGGTAATACAAGATCCTATTAGGATGCAATTCAAGATCTAATTTATAGAATTCTAAAAGAATTTTCCTTTTCCTAACATGAGAAAAACGAGATGAATCTTGAAGAAGAGCCGCATGGGATGATAAAAAGTGATGGTAACATATTGTGAAGATTGAGAAATATGGCTAGTAGAAGAAAAAAAAATGAAAATGTTCGAATTTTTTGAGATAATCTTCACTATCAAGATAGTTTCATAAGAACTTCAGGCCTTTGTCCTTGCTACATTTAGTACCAAGGCAATCCACATTATCACAAAACTCTAATGCAAGTTCCAAGAAGTAGAGAATCAGGTCTTACAGTGTGACTCCACTAAGAACTCAAGGGGATTCCCTGATCCAATAGAAGTTGGACATGATGAGATTAAGATATGAAGTTAATGAAACATAAAGGGAATAAGTTGCAACAGACAAAACCAAAAAAACTGACTACAGGAAGAACGTAATCAATAGGCAAATATTTTATAGCAACAATAAAATAGAAGTAAACAATTTAGCCAAAATATTGTTGCACTTTCATTTACTCAATTTAGTGTAATATGACAGTACAAGTATCATTTAGATGATTTTGTAAATTACATAATACTAACACATACATCACAATATGTAAACTGAAATTCTTATCTTTCACAGACAAAGATGTCATTCCTAATCAAGAGTCTACTCTCGTTTAGTTAACATTGACGACAGAGGGAAAGTAAGTTATACATATATGATGCATTACATGTTTGGCACTCTCTTGGATCTCACAAGAAGCTCCACTATCTTGTGGTTTCTCTGGGATGGCTACTACTGTTGTTCAATGAAAATACTTTTAATATTAAACTTTGGTATAATACTTTTAATCTACTCATGTAACCTTAATCCTTTAGGGTCTCCTTGGATCGAGGGTGAAGAGAGTTAAGTGAGGGAAAGTTTAGTGAGGAAAAAAAAATCCGCTTGGTTTGAGGGTAGGAGTTTAGGAGGGGGAGTCATAGAGGATTAAGTGAGGATTTGTTTTACGTCTTCTTGTGTGCATTTTTTCAACCCCCAAATCGGAAGGTTAACAAATGGAAGTGAGAGATTTTGTTTAAAAAGTCATAACTACCCACTATTTGCACTATAAAATATCACGATATTCTCCTACATTTTTCTTGCTTTCAAACTGCTGCTCCGTCTTCCTAACTTTCAATATGATGTCGTCCAAGTGCGTCCTCTCTTCTCGTTTTCTCTTATTACTCATCATCTTTATTATGTTTGATTTTAGATGGATGTGATGATATGAACTTGGCTTACTTCTAAACAGTAGAAGCCTATAATGCTTATGTTACTAATTTTATTGTGTTTGGATTCTAGTTTTCTTTATATAGATATCGGATTTGTGAAGATATTTTTTGTGAAAATATTTTGACAAGTTCTAATTAAAAACCCAATCAAATCTAATTTTGTGTCTTATGTAAAAAGGATATTTTGGTAACTATTGTATTTTTATTAATTCTCCTCTCATTCAAAACCTTCAATACAAGCAAGAATTATTACACACACCCACTAAACTCTCCCTCCAATCCAAGCAAGATTATGTGTATTAACTCTCCTCTCCTGCACTTAACCCTACTTAACTCTATTTTTTTTCCTCAATCCAAGCAGACCATTAAGTTTCAACATGACCTATTAGTAAGGATCAAAGTATTGGTACCAATCAGATATTTTATATGAGTATCACTATCGACAATATCGACGGTATCGGAGGTATTAAATTTTTTGGTATCAACAATATTAAATAATTATTAATATGTTACATACAATAATAAAAATCGTTACATACAATAATATTACACTTATAAAAATATTACATACAATAATAATATACTTATAAAAAATGTTACATACAATAATAAAAAACGTTACAAACAATAATATTACAATAAAAAAGTTTGATAAAATAATAAAGTGTAATATATATATACAAACTTAACATTATATATATATATATATATATATATATATATATATATATATATATCGTGACAAACTTATCTTATCTTGTGTATAATATACAACCGCGGTGTCAATAAATAGTGTATAATAGTAGAGATGAGCCCAATATGCAATAGTCCACTGGGCTTTAAACCCAAGAAGTGGTAACCATAACCAAAAGGTGACCAAATCCTCGAGAAACCTTAACCCTAGAATCTCACCACGTATATATGCCGCCTTCCACTCTCTCAATTCTCTATTCTCTTCCTCCATCTCCAGAAGAAAAAAGAAAAAACCTTACCCAAACCCTAACCCTAGTTTCCCAACAGCGGATAAAGGAACCACCGGCGAGCGTGGAGGCTTCGGACGTAGCTTCGACAGAGACGGCTATGGAGGACGTCGCGGCGGCTGAGAAAAGATTGTGTATTAACTCCCCTCTCCTGCACTTAACTCTGCTTTTTTTTCTCAATCCAAGCAGACCCTTAAGTTTCAACATGACCTATTAGCAAGGATCAAAGTATCGGTATCAGTATAGATATCAGATATTTTATATGAGTATCACTATCGACAGTATTGAAGGTATCGAAGGTATCAAATTTTTTGGTATCAACAATATTAAAATATTGTTAATATGTTACATACAATAATAAAAATCGTTACATACAATAATATTGCACTTATAAAAATATTACATACAATAATATTACACTTATAAAAAATGTTACATACAATAATAAAAAACGTTACATACAATAATATTACAATAAAAAAGTTTGATACAATAATAAATAGTGTGTAATATATATATATATATATATATATATATATATATATCATGACAAACTTATCTTGTGTATAATATATATACAACCGTGGTGTCAATAAATAGTGTATAATAGTAGAGATGAGTCCAATAAGCAATAGTCCACTGGGCTTTAAACCCAAGAAGCGGTAACCATAACCAGAAGGTGACCAGATCCTCGAGAAATCCTAACCCTAGAATCTCACCACGTATATATGCCCCTTCCACTCTCTCAATTCTCTATTCTCTCCCTCCATCTCCAGAAGAAAAAAGAAAAAATCATACCCAAACCCTAACCCTAATTTCCCAACGGCGGATAAAGGAACCACCGGCGAACGTGGAGGCTTCGGACGTAGCTTCGACAGAGGCAGCTGTGGAGGACATCATGGCTGCTGAGGAAAGATTATGTGTATTAACTCCCCTCTCCTGCACTTAACCCTACTTAACTCTGTTTTTTTTTCCTCAATCCAAGCAGTCCCTTAAGTTTCAACATGACCTATTAGCAAGGATCAAAGTATCGGTATTAGTACAGATATCAGATATTTTAACGAGTATCACTATCGACAGTATTGACGGTATCGGAGATATCGAATTTTTGGGTATCAACAATATTAAATAATTGTTAATATGTTACATGCAATAATAAAAATCGTTGCATACAATAATATTACACTTATAAAAATATTCATACAATAATATTACACTTATAAAAAATGTTACATACAATAATATTACAATAAAAAGGTTTGATACAATAATAAATAGTGTGTAATATATATATATATACAAACTTAACATTATATATATATATATATATATATATATATATATATATATATATATATCATGACAAACTTATCTTATCTTGTGTATAACATATATACAATTGTGGTGTCAATAAATAGTGTATAATAGTAGAAATGAGCCCAATAGGCAATAGTTCACTGGGATTTAAACCCAAGAAGCGGTAACCATAACCAGAAGGTGACCAGATCCTCAAGAAACCCTAACCCTAGAATCTCACCACGTATATATGCCCCCTTCCACTCTCTCAATTCTCAATTCTCTTCCTCTGCCTCCAGAAGAAAAAACAAAAAACTTTACCCAAACCCTAACCCTAGTTTCCCAACGGCAGATAAAGGAACTACCGGCGAGCGTAGAGGCTTCGGACGTAGCTTCGACAAAGGCGGCTGTGGAGGACGTCGTGGCTGCTGAGGAAAGATTGTGTATTAACTCCCCTCTCCTGCACTTAACCCTACTTAACTCTACTTTTTTTTCTTAATCCAAGTATACCCTTAAGTTTCAACATGACCTACTAGCAAGGAACCTACTAGCAAGGATCAAAATATCGGTATCATTATAGATATCAGATATTTTAATGAGTATCACTATCGACAGTATTGACGGTATCGGAGGTATCGAATTTTTTTGGTATCAACAATATTAAATAATTGTTAATATGTTACATACAATAATAAAAATTATTACATACAATAATATTACACTTATAAAAATTGTTACATACAATAATAAAAACGTTACATAATATAATATTACAATAAAAAAATTTGATACAATAATAACTTTGATCGGTATCATTATAGATATCAAATATTTTAATGAGTATCACTATCGACAATATTGACGGTATCGGAGGTATCGAATTTTTTTGGTATCAACAATATTAAATAATTGTTAATATGTTACATACAATAATAAAAATTATTACATACAATAATAAAAATGTTACATACAATAATATTACAATAAAAAAATTTGATACAATAATAAATAGTGTGTAATATATATATATATATATATATATATATATATACGTGTGTGTGTGTCATAACAAACTTATCTTGTGTATAATATACATATACAACTGTTGTGTCAATAAATAGTGTATAATAGTAGAGATGAGCCCAATAAGCAATAGTCCACTAGGCTTTAAACCAAAGAAGCGGTAACCATAACCAGAAGGTGACCAGATCCTCGAGAAACCCTAACCCTAGAATCTCACCACGTATATATGCCCCCTTCGACTCTCTCAATTCTCTATTCTCTTCCTCTGTCTCCAGAAGAAAAAAGAAAAAACCTTACCCAAACCCTAACCCTAGTTTCCCAACGGCAGATAAAGGAACCATCGACTAGCGTGGAGGCTTCGGACGTAGCTTCAGCAGAGGAGGATGTGGAGGACGACGTGGAGGCTGAGAATGCAACGAGGAGAAGACGAAGTGGGTCCCCATGACCAAGCGCGGCCGCTTCGTGGCCACCGAGACCATCAAGTCAATCGAGCATATCTACCCCCACTCGGTCCCGATCAAGTAGCATCAGAATTGTCAAAACGCTCCTCCCGGGCTCCCTCAAGGACGAGGTGATGAAGATCTACCTCCGATATGACTGAATTTTTGCAATTCTTCATAGTTTTGTTGATTTGATGACTGAATTTCTGCAATTCCTCCTAGGTTGTTGCTTTATTGAAGTTTTGTTTTTTTTTAATTGCTAAATTGAATTTACACTGAATATAGATTTGTATCAAATGCGTATATACCGATTCAGACCGATACAATAGGATTTAGAACTGTATAGGCCAATCCCGATTATCGGATCAGTCAAGTCCAAAACCGATCCGATCCGGCCGATACCGATACGGATCGGCCGATACTTCGAACCTTGCCTATTAGTAACCGTCATAAGAAAATAACTAAGCTAACAAAGAATCCACAGAACATGAGTATTATGTTCTACAGATATAGGGAATGTGTCAATTTATCATAATGTATTGCAAAAAAGAATGATATTATTTTCATGGGAAAAACTAATCGAAACTATGGCCTTCTTTAAAAAAAAAGAAACTATGTAGAAAGCATCAAACTTTCACTAAATAGTTCTCTAATGATGATTTTATTGATTTCACAGCAAACAGCTTTAAATACCTTCAGAATGTGATGTTACGCTCCGGTTCGTTGGCTGACCGAAGAAAACTCTGCGCTGCTCAAGAATATGGAAATAGGATTGCCAGGCGAAGGAGGGTTCTGAGTTAGCAGTGATACAAGTGAACCTGCTTTGCTGCGAGCAGCAGAATTTGATGCAGACAAGACTTCCAGATGATCAAGACCCAGTTGCCTCTTTATCAAGTCGCAGTTCTCCTGAAGAACATCAATTTCACCAAAGGGAAGCTTCAAATCAAGAGCTTGGGGACCAACTGTTAGTGCCTCGTCCTTTTTGAACCTCAGGAAAGGCATGCAAAGTTTCTGGATCTGCTTAAAGTTCGCATGCTGCCCTATGTAACTTGCTTTTAGTGCTTCAAGTATCTCTTGATCGGGTCCAAAGGAACGGTTAACGCTATCGAATTTGTTCTTAAGTATCCTCAAGCATTCCTCTTTCCAGCCATCATACTGCTCATTCACATAAATAAGCCCCACCGTTAGCTTGTTTTCTTCTGGTGCAGTAACAGGAGCACCCTTTTTAGACTTCTTGGAACCAGAGGCTTGTTTCTGAAGTAGCTTTCTCATCGAAACTATCGAATCTTGCAGATATTTGTTGGCCTTCTTAAGAGTAAGGTCGGGGGAATCAGCCTCAGGCCAACCAGCTTTCACAGCAAAACCTTCCTTCTTCAAAAGATTTTTCCACACATGCTCCGCATAGTGAGGACAAATAGGAGTGATAAGCCTAGTCTGCACATCCATAAAGCGCCACAATATGTCACGATTCATTCCTCCGGATCCACAAGATAATCTGTACTCATCCCTAGCAGCCTGAAGGTCATAGAACCCGGTCTTCAGAGCCTCTCTGAACATAAACTCGTTGTAGTGTTGTTCCGTCAATTTAACAGAAATATTCATCTCGTTCACGAACACATGATCTGCATAAGTAGAAGGAGGTCCGACTCTTAAAGTACACTCTGCAGACAGAACCTCTTCCATCCATGCAATTTCCTTGGTGAGCCTCAATATAGCAGCATTTGCGGTATCAAAGACAAAGTTCGCATCGTCCATACCGTCCCCAGCATCGGCAAGAGAGAACCTAGTCGCATCCGAGGAGAACTCCTCAATCACCTGGCGGAGCGTCCGGAAGTTTCCTTTGGATTTGGACATCTTCTCGGAGTTGAGCATGATGTGCCCGTTACATCGGAAACCTCGAGGCCAATGGTGCTTGGGCAGAAGCGCCGTGTGGTTATAGATGCAAAACGTAAGGTGGTTCTGGATAAGGTCTTTACCAGATACACGGAGATCGAAGGGGTACCAATACTCGAACTCTTGCTTCATCTTGCTGAGGTGAGACGAAGGAATATCCGATTTCGGTAACGGCCCGTCGCCAAAAATGTAGTCCCAAACTTCATATGTCATCTGCTCTGGCCTAACCAAAGAAGTATCGGAACCGTACATATTTCCATTCTGCAACAAATGGGCGACGGTGTAGTACGCCATGTAAAGTGTGGAATCGGAAAGTGATTCCACGAGAAACTGCTCATCCCACGGGATTCGAGTACCCAGTCCAAAAGACCGTGAACACGCCCACTGATTCAACCAGCTCAAGGTGTGTTCAAAACCGTGACGCGTTTCTTCGCTGTAAAGCTTCATGCTGGCCAAACACTCCTCCGCCTTCTCCTTCCACTCCGGCTCACCGTACGTTATGTACCACTGGTCTGTGAGGGCTACCACACACTCGTCACCCGACCTCGACATCACTTTCTTCTCAGGTTCACTGTACTTCACGGCCAGGCCAGCCTCCAGAAGCGCGTTCTTGATCAAAGGCTTGGCTTCCTGGACCTTCTTCCCGCTGAACTCGCCTACCAGCATCGTGCCGTCGGTGAAACCTTTCAAGTAGGTCAACCTCTTCGCCTCTGCAAGCTTCTCCTTGTCGTTCTGGCTCTTGATCTTAAAGTCCCCACACACCTTCTCTGCCGCTTTGTCCCCGAACTCCGGAATGTTGATGATAGGCACGACGTCAAAGGGCAAGACCCATTCGTCCTTGACCCCGAACTTGGCCCGGAGGGCTGGTTTCGACTTGAGGTCCTGCAGGGCCATGAAGTCATCGGGCGAGTCGCTCGGGACGCTGGTCACGATGCCCGTCCCCTTGTCGGTCAGTATGGTCAGCATCGGGAGCGAGTAGATGATCTCGTTGAACGAAAGCGGCGACTTCAGAGGGAGCCCGATCAGGTCATGGCCGGTCAACTCAACCAGACACGTCGGCTTCTCGGGGACCCTGGACAGCTTCTGGTACGCAAGGTTGAGCGCGGCCCTCCGGGTGACGATAAAGACGTCCGTGTCATTGATCTCGTAGGCGCCGTACTCCCCGTCCGGAAGCACCCAGGAGTTGGTCTGCCCGTACATGGTCTCTGGCCGCAGCGTCGCGGCGGCCAGGAACACCCTCCTGCCGGCCAGAGCGCTCATTTTGGGCGGGAAGGGTGGGACGAGCTCCATCTTGATCAGCACGTACTCCTGCGGCTGGACGCCCTCGCCGGAGGCGCGGTCGTGGTCGGCGCAGGGCTGGCCGTCGAACGGGGAGTACACCGCGTACCGCTCGTCCTTCACGACCTTCCCGAGCGCCCTGAGCTTCCGCATCTGCCAGCGGACGAAGGAGTCGTAGAAGGGGTTCATGTCGGTGGTGACGAACGAGCGGCGCCAGTCGCAGCCGAGGCCGAAGGCCTCGAGGTCCTCCTTGGCGAGCGGCGGGAAGTGGGTCAGCCAGTGGTGGGGGTCTTTGAAGTCGGCGATCTCGGGGTCGGAGAGGCCGCAGGTGCGCATGATCTCCCACTGGTACATGTTGCCGCCGGACTTGGCGGCCGCCTTGGACCGCTTGCTCTTGAACTTGTCGGGCTCGGCACTCGGCGCTGCATCATCAACTTCTTCTTGTGTTGTGATTGTGATGTCTTCAAAGGAGGAGGGGAAGATGGGTGGATTGCCGAAGAGGGAGATTTCGCGGGAGAGCTTGTCGGCGGAGGCCTTGATGGGCATGCCGGTGCAGTGAAAGGCAAAGGGGAGGAGGACGTTGCGGCGGCGGAGGCGGTGGTAGGCGGAGGCGAACTCGAGCTTCGAGAGGGAGAAGGCGTGGCCGACGTGGAGGGAGCCGTTCATGTAGGGGTAGGGGAAGGTGCCGAAGAACTTCTCGCCCGGCGGGGGAGGGGGGGCCGCCCGGGATTCCGCGGCGAACACTCCGGCGGACTCCCACAGCTTCTGGGCCTCGGACTGGATCTTCAGGAGTTGGTCCCGACGCGCGAAGCTGCGTCCTTCGGCGGCGGCCATTTCTTCTTCGGCGGCGGTGGCGGCGGCGGTGGCGTAGATTCTCCGACGAATGCAACTGCGACAAAATAATTTAGTACAACAGAGAGAGAGAGAGAGAGAGAGAGAGAGAGTTTTTTTATTATGGTACCTGAGGAGAAGAGAAACCCTAGATTGGGGGATGGGGTTTGAGAGGCGCCCGAGGATTGAGAAGAAGCCAGCCAGCCGTTTTTGTTTGGGGGGAGAGAGAGAAAGGAGCGACGGGGGCAGAAATAAAGAGAGTTGAAGACTAGGTACAGGGATTTTGAGTGGGCGATGCACTTGGGTGAAATCTTGGCATGGGCTACGTATTTGGGGGCCTAGGCCCACTTCTACTTCTACATTGGATGATTTCACCTCTTAGCCTCCAATTTTTTTTTTTTTTTTAGTTATTTATATTTATCCCTCCAATTGCTAATCATATTTTCACTACCCATATTTTAATTTTAATTAGTGTTATCCCCAATCCTTCATAACATATCGCTATTATTATAATATGACTTAGAAACGATTGAAGATTGAGCCGCCTAAGCCGTATGTATATCATCAATCAATTATTAATTTTTATTTTTAAATTTTTTTTAATTATCATATATGTTACCTCCGCACATAGTTGTAAAAATAAAATTTAAAACCTAAAATTCTTTTACCTAACTGAACATATAACAAATTTTAAAATATATTTAATATTTAAATTATATTTAAACTAACTAAATGGGATTATCTAACTAAATACATAACCAGAATTCTAAAAACATATTTATAATAAATCATAATTAACATATATTCAAATAATATTTAAAATATTTTAATATAATTTAAATTTTTATCTATTTTTTAAATAATATTATAGTTTTTTTTTATGTGCAACGCACGTGAATGTAACTAGTTAGTTGAAATTGTAGTTACCGCCGCCCCCCCCCCCCCCCCCCCCCCCCCCCCCCAAATATCTATTTTTTTTAGAATTGGGGGTAACACTAATTAAAATAAAAATGGGGGTAGTGGAGATATGATTAGCAATTGGGGGTAAATACAAATAACTCTCTCTTTTTTATATGACCGACGTAACGCTCGGGATTTTGCGCACGCTGGGTTGCATGTCTTTCGGACCGACTGTCCTCAACTCCTATCATTTATAAATAAAAGGAATAATATGCCCCCGTGGCTCGATTCATTGGTCTTCCGTCATCCAGTCAGGGTCTTATACCTCTCTCCGGTAACCACAAGAGTCGCTCGAGTTCGACTCTTAGCCTCCATTTGGTAGAAAGAATTGATACATTTGGTAAGAACAATAAATAAGTGGAAGGAAGAACAAAATATTAAATATATACTTTCTATCTATATAGAAAGAATTTTTTTTTCCCCTTTTGTTTGTAGGAGGGATGGAAAAGGGAAGGAATGTACTTTTTTTTGTTTTGTATGAAAGAAAAAAGTGTAAGAAATGAAGGAAAATAAAATATATAGACTTTACCAATTATATTCTCAACTAAAAATATTTATTTACTATTTGACTTCATTAAAAAATTTTAAATAATATAATTTATATAGAGTATAATTTTAAATTAGATAAGCCTCAACTTTTCTTCCAATTTTGGAGAAATTTATTTTATTTAGGATCAACTTTTTCTTCATATATCAAACAAGAGAAAATGTTTCATTTTTTTTCTTCCTTAATTTTTTTTCCTTCCACTTTTCTTTCTTACCAAACGAACCCTTAGAAATCCGACAAGTAGGCTAGCTACGGTGACTTGGAACCGGAATATTGAAACAATAGGACATTAAGCACAACGTAGACATTTATTTAAAAGGTTTTGGGAGAAGCAACCAAGCACATTCAGAAGAAGAAGAAAATTTACACAAGGAAGCACTTGCAGCTTAAAGGTCTCAACCTCAGGTCAATGGATAAGAGTGATGACGTACCTTGAAATGATCGAGTTATAGCGGAAGGTTTCTTAAATCGAAAATGGATTGGTTACGATCATTATGTTCGAGTAGTGTTCTAGTATTTTTCGTGTGCGAAGCTACATGACATTTCTTTTTATTTGACCAAAGAAGACATTTTTAGCCGTGATTCAAATAAAGACCCAATAGTTTTGTTAGCCTTAAGATTATATTTGGCTAGAGAGAAAGTGAGAGTAAGGAAAACCAAAGGAAAACAAATTTTTTTCCATGTTTGGTTTGAAAGGAAAGAAAAAAAAAGTGCGAGAAAATGAAGGATTCATACATATTGTAGATTTTTCTTCCCTCTTTATCTCTATTCTATTTTCTTTCAATCATGACTACTCATGACAGGTATCTATGATACTATCCCGTGTATCCACTGTATCGGAAATCAAGTATAATACTACAACTAGAATCATAGTAATCATCAAAATAATGGAAACTGTCAGAGAAGGTACTCGCATGTGGTCATGAGCAATGTGTGAGAATCGATGTCCAAGATGGAGTCACAAATAACTAAATATATAATATAAGTGTTAATGATTGATATGAGATGATATACATAGTTAACTAGCTTGTTGTGATATTTTTAGGTAATTTTTAGGTCCATACTAGGATATACTAGTCAATAGTAGGCTAACTAGGTTAATACCTTGTTATACTAGGTTTTCTAGGTCTTAACAAGGTCTACTAGTCAATATTAGACTAATACTAGTTACTATCATATACTATTTGTTATTAGTGTATAACAAGCCATATATAAATTCTAGTTGGTATCTTAATACATAACCTTAACTAATTATAGCATTACCTTAATGTCTCTTATGCTCTGCTACTCGAGTATCACTTAACATTAACATACTAACTTCATCCATCTGATACTCTGCTACTCGAGTATCCTTTCCCCAAATCTTGTTGATGTGTACTGGTACTGAACTTAACACCTGACTTAACACTTGACCTAGCTGACACTAACTTAGCTGACACTAACTTAACTAATACTAACTGTTACACCCGTTTTCAGATTTGGTATTTCTTGAATTTATAATATTCGAATTTATTTTCCTGATAATGTATTTCTGTTATATTTGCATGTAAACTCCCTCACCCAAAATAGGTATTTTGTGTATATTTTATATTATTATATTTATTATAGATGTTGAATTTATTTAGAGTATTCTCTTAGTTAATTAGAAAATAAATTTTTTTAGTATATTTACTTATATAAATATTTATTTAGAATTATTTTTAGGCTATTTTAGATTATTAGGATTTTTTCATAATTTTTAGTTAATTAAAAAACTAGTAACACTAATTTTCAAGGACTTTGAAGAATTTATTTTATGTTCAAAATTAATTATAAATATCCCAAAATTTTATTTTAGGTTCTAAATAGTCAAATATATTTTCTAGAATTTTCTGGGAATTTTCTGAATATTTTAGTATTTATTGGGAGTTATTTAGGCTAATAACTAATTTTTAGGACTTGTAGAATTTATTGTGCAATCCCAGGAATATAAAATGGACCCAAGTTATTTTTTAGGGTTTATAATATTATTATATATTTTCTGGAATTATTTCAGAATTTTTGGAATAATTTTAGTATTTATTTTTAGTTATATGGGTAAAACTAATGTTTAGAGCTTCTCCTAATTATAGTAGAAAATCTATGAATATAAAATTATCCGAAATATTTTTCTAGAGTTTTTAAATTCAAAATATATTTTTTGTAATTTTTCCAGATTTTTATGATTATTTTTAATATTTATTTTGAGTTATTTAGATTTAAAATGACTTAAATAATGTTTTGATAAAGGCAAATCAAAAATAAATAATATAACAAAAACCATCCAATCAGATTCTGACACGTGTCAGCCTATTAATATACTTTCAGCCGCAGGTACAATCCCTATATATATATATATATATATATTATTATAACCCTAATTATCCCATTATATTAGAGAGAGAGATTTTGAAGAATTGCCATCTAGGGTTCCTTCATCTTCCACAAGCCATTACGCATAGCTCCGGACTCCAAATGAGGCCTAGTTTCTTGCGTTAGAAAGATATTGAGGTTAGATTTCTGATTATATAAATTGTTTTACTAAATTATGAGTATTAAATTCTGAAAAATTCGTAGAGCACAGCATGTCCGAAAATAGACGTGTTTCAATGTTTTTGCGATTCCGGGAGAACCAGGAATCAGAATCATGAACCGTTTAAAGTTTCGAAAAGCTAATGTCTAGATAATTGACATATGTTTTTTATAGAATTTAATTCAAAGTATTTATATACTGTTAATTCTGTAGAACTTCTAGGTTAGAATTTAACCATCGGTGCACAATACAAAATTTGTATGTGCCATAATTCCCAAACAAATTTGAGTACGGACGAGCCATAAATTCCAGCATATTTTTGACGCTAAAATCTACAGGAAATCATGCATGAAAGTTGAGTTTGTGTCGGTTGACTTTTCGGTCAACAGATCGCCTCGATTTGCGTGTCATGAGTCTCGAGTTGATAAAATTCAGTTTTTTTGGACAAAATTTAGGAATTAACATAAAAATCAGAATAATAAGATTAAAATAGGATTTTAGAGTAATTATTCCAGAATTAAATAAATTAAAATAAATTGATGGTTATATTATTATATAGTTATATGGATATATATATGTAAGTAAATGCTAATTGATAATTATGACTAAATATTCAGACTGTACGACCCTAGGAAACCGTGGACTATCCCATACTTATCTTGACCATGTTGACCATAAGAACTTGTGAATTTGTCCGCCTTGCGTACATTAACGTACTGGCATAGACACCTGTCAGTTGACTGACTGATTTCGTACAGTACTTGAAGACGCGACACCCGCATAATTCAACGCGTAATTGACCGTGTTAGATGACTAGTGTTACCCCTAGTATACCCCCTGAGTCCAGTGTAAATGTGGTTGTGTATGTGCTAGTGTAAAGACTAATGATTATATTATATTATATTTATGTGTACATAGGATATTGGATTTGTTCTGCGCGATTTCTGGAGCAGATTATTGGTACATTGCAGCTTCCTTGCCAGACAAGTATACCTTGCCATTGTACTGTTATTCATATTCCATATGTTGCATGCATCTTTATTCTATGTCTTTAGTTCATATATTTTAACTGTATTTAAAATGCGCGCGGCGGTGTCATCGCGGTATGTTTTTATTTATGTATTTGCATTGACCTTGTTTATGAGACTACCCCATTATCATGTAGCATCATTAGGTTCATCGGCCGTGACACAGTTATTACACGAGTTGTGAGTCTCATATAGATCACGGACTTGCGTGCAGGGTTGGCCTCCTGTTCGTGTGGGCCGTGCGTTAGGAATAACTGCTGTTAGAAACTTTGTATGCTAGTAGACTTAGCAGTTATTAGAGGTCTAGGGACATAGCCTATTGTAGTACGGTGGTCTCATCCTTGTCCTTGTTTGGTCGCAGGATTGGGCTAGGGTACTAAAAATAGGCTATGAACCAAATCGTGTCATGGATGTGACATGCTTAGAGCATGGGGTGGGGAGAACAACAAGTACCGCATTTGAGCTCCTTTATATTTTTTCTTCTGTAACCCGGAAGCTCCGCTGGAGATACGGGCGGTGATGACCCCTTTACTACTTGGCGGGCCTCTGCCGTTCAAAAGACGACATGCCTTTGAGGCCCCTGGTTCTCCGAGAGAGTCATGCCAATCCCAGTTCTCAGCCAGATAGCTCACTTGTTAGAAAGTTGTTCTCAAATTGCATTCACATAGATGGTTAGGCGACCCATTGGATATTTATTTCAGCACTTTATTGGCATGTGTTTAAGTATCTTGTTATGTCCCTCTGAGGACATGGTCCCCTGCCAGGTGTACCTGTTCTTGAGTATTTGTAGGAGCGCAGATTCGGATGGTTATGAAGTTTCGAGGATGTCTTCTCTTCGAGCCGTGGTTGATAGCTGGTATTCTTATATTGTGTTTATGGTGTTGTACTATATTGTATTTGCTCTTATATTCGAGTTGGTAGTGGATTTGTTTCCATCCAACTATCATCCTTAGATACTTCTTATTGAGATCTAGTTTCATAGATGCTGGTTATTTATTTCTATTTGATTTTGGTGGATGAGATTTAGATTTTATCCTATGACTTGTGACATATATTTATACCACTTGTGGATTTGATATTCATAATACAGCGTACGTATGGATTTGGTTTCCATATATTGGAGTTGCCATATCCATGCGGCTGGCACGATTACATGTCCTAGTCCTATGTATTTTGGGACTGGGGCGTGATATATTTTAGTGGTGGCCCATGCAGGTCGAGAGCATATTGTCTCGGTTACGTTACTGTACCGAGCAAGCCTGCACCTAGGACTAGAGTATAGGATCTCATCCACAATTGACTATGATTCATCATCCTCCTATCTGTTCTATTTGAACAATTGTATCATGCTTGATTCATGTACTTCCCTAACAGTTCTTTGAGTATAGCCTTCTGCTAGAATATAGGAACCCCTGTTATTAGGATGATAATTAGGGTAGAACACCTATTAAGAATACAACGAGAATATAGACACACCACTAAGTTTAGAATATCTAGTGGACCCTAGAATTCTTTATCTCTAGAGTTAGTTTACCATTACCCCTGATGTATTATGAAGACTTGAGAGTAGTATAGACACTACTAGAGATAGTTAGAAGTTTTACCATAATGTTTGACCCTAGTATTGAGAAACTAATGGAGAACCAATATTGAACAGTATGACTGAACCTAACCTTCATAATTGGATAGTATTGGAGAACTATAAAACTTAGATCATTGTCTTATTATTAATAGACAACACCTTAGGAAGCCGAGAGAAATGTAATCAACATTTTCTTGATCATGCCTCGAACACAGCAACTAGCTCTCCACTCCCCTTTAGAAAACTATGATACTATCTAGAGACCTTCTATTTAATTTCATATGTTGTTCCTCTGCGACCTCAACATTCGCTAATTGCGCGATGAATATATTATCTTCTTCATCTTTCAACTCGTGTCACTTGACACCTCTAATCATAGACCAAGTGATCTTATTCTATGTTAGGATATATATAGCTTGCTAGGATTTTGATTGTTACTCTTGAAAAATTTCGAATTATGTGATTGGTAATTAGAACTTGACAGTTTAAGTTATTATTGTAGATTATGACCTAATGATTACCCCTTAGCTCTAAGTCGCATAATTAGTACCCCCACCTCGATACAAGTTAGACCCTTCCCCTTGACGGCTAGTAACTCTTCTATTCTTACTATTGATACTTGCTCTATAAGCACTATGACTAAGACAAAGACGACCATGACCTATGTAATATAAGAGGATACCCTAATAAGTACCAGACCCCTTCTCGTAGACCTTAACAGGAGTTTCTACGGTATCCTTAAGACAATCACAGTATTAGTTTAATTCTTTTAAGTTGGGTAGTATGCCTCACAACTTAGTATCACATAGTCCACTTGACCCATCAAGGTAGTGTAACTAAATGACATCAATTGTGTGCTAGCATAAAGACGATGGTGTTTATTCAGACTGTAGAATTTAGAGGCCCATACCTTATTTAGTCGACTATCGACTTAGACAAGGAGTTAGTATGACAACTGTAGAGACTGTAGAATCTTTTATCATTATTGCTTATTTTGTTTTTGATTTTGTGAACTTGAATTAATTTGTACCTCCCTTCATCATCATCTAGCGTACTTATGTTTGTTGTACTACCTTGACTTATGCTGCTAATATAGCCTAGTTTTTGCAAGCTTATTCTTTTATCGAGCTTGATCATGAGATATGTATTATTGGGGACGCCCACTGATACAATTGTCTAATCAGAATCAGTGTATTGCGGTCTGATCAACCATAGTGCGCTTGATTCACCTTTCGCAATAATACTTTACGTGGATTGAGATATATAGTTAACTAGTAGACACCTGTACTTGCCCTCTAGATATGTCTGAGCGGATCGTATCGGTTACATAACTGTACTAATACGAGTATGTGAATAGGAATTACCAAAATAGGATTTCAATCCACAACTGCTTTGACAATTCCCATTTGAATTATTTAAACACCTTGATCCCGATACTTCTATTCTATTACCTCTCCCTTGAACTCCCTATTATTGATCTCCGTCTTCCCTTATTTCGGAAAGATGAAACCTCTTGCTTGGTATAAGTTTGATATATAGATAGTACTAGATATACCCCACAGACCAATCGCGTTGTTTGGTGACTATCCTTTATAAATGATTAAAGAAAAATCATAGATGATATGTTTGGTGTTGAAGACTTTGAGGATTCAATAACATGATTAAATAAGTTGGGACATAGCCTTCTTAGATGTATAGCCTTAGGTGATAGATGGGTAAATTCTAAGTTGGGTAGCAGTGCATTGTCAACTCGAGAGGAATTTCTTTTAGATTGTGATCGAGTAAGATTAGATTGGAAGAGGTTCAAGCCATGTTAATTTTGAGAATTTTAGAAGAATGACTAAGATGATGAGGATTTAATAAATTTTAAAATCTTGATAGTGAGGACCAAATATCTATACTTTGAGCGCATGATTTAAAGTTTGAATATTAAAGGTAAATCATCAATTCGAATTTTGAGGATAAATATAGAATTTCAGACTTGAACATTGGTGGATTGAATTTAAAATTTTAACAATTTGATGATTTGAATTAAGAGTTAAAAATTTGATTGCTGGATTACCTATTTGAATATTGATGATGTAAATTGAAACAAAAAGTTGAAGAGTACAAAAAAAATTCTTAAGTGAACAAAAAATAGGAATAATATTTGATTAGAATCATTTTTTTTAGGAGATTATGATAGATGGAGATCATAATGTAAATTTGATATGGATTATTTAAATCTTGAAGATATTATATGGATTCAATTTAAATTTGGATATTGATGATTTAGAAAAGTGAGAAGAGATTACAATAGGTTGAATTTTGATTTGAACAATGATTATCTTAATTTTGAAGTGATCGCGATAGATTTGAATAGATTTTGTTATTTAAATTTTGGAAGAGATTGCGATTGACGTACCTTATGTACGAATGTGAAGGATTTAACAAATTATGCCTTATTTTAATTTCGAGGACGAAATTGTTTTAAGTTGGGTAGATTCTAAACTCCCTCACCCAAAATAGGTATTTTGTGTATATTTTATATTATTATATTTATTATAGATGTTGAATTTATTTAGAGTATTCTCTTAGTTAATTAGAAAATAAATTTTTTTAGTATATTTACTTATATAAATATTTATTTAGAATTTTTTTAGGCTATTTTAGATTATTGGGATTTTTCCATAATTTTTAGTTAATTAAAAAACTAGTAACACTAATTTTCAAGGACTTTGAAGAATTTATTTTATGTTCAAACTTAATTATAAATATCCCAAAATTTTATTTTAGGTTCTAAATAGTCAAATATATTTTTTAGAATTTTCTGGGAATTTTCTGAATATTTTAGTATTTATTGGGAGTTATTTAGGCTAATAACTAATTTTTAGGACTTGTAGAATTTATTGTGCAATCCCAGGAACATAAAATGGACCCAAGTTATTTTCTAGGGTTTATAATATTATTATATATTTTCTGGAATTATTTCAGAATTTTTGGAATAATTTTAGTATTTATTTTTAGTTATATGGGTAAAACTAATGTTTAGAGCTTCTCCTAATTATAGTAGAAAATCTATGAATATAAAATTATCCGAAATATTTTTCTAGAGTTTTTAAATTCAAAATATATTTTTTGTAATTTTTCCAGATTTTTATGATTATTTTTAATATTTATTTTGAGTTATTTAGATTTAAAATGACTTAAATAATGTTTTGATAAAGGCAAATCAATAACAAATAATATAACAAAAACCATCCAATCAGATTCTGACACGTGTCAGCCTATAAATATACTTTCAGCCGCAGGTACAATCCCTATATATATATATATATATATATATATATATATATATATATATATATATATATATATATATATATATATATTATTATAACCCTAATTATCCCATTATTTTAGAGATAGAGATTTTGAATAATTGCCATCTAGGGTTCCTTCATCTTCCATAAGCCATTACGCATAGCTCCGGACTCCAAACGAGGCCTAGTTTCTGGCGTTAGAAAGATATTGAGGTTAGCTTTCTGATTATATAAATTTTTTTACTAAATTATGAGTATTAAATTCTGGAAAATTCGTAGAGCACAGCATGTCCGAAAATAGACGTGTTTCAATGTTTTCGCGATTCCGGGAGAACCAGGAATCAGAATCATGAACCGTTTAAAGTTTCGAAAAGCTAATGTCTAGATAATTGACATATGTTTTTCCCAGAATTTAATTCGAAGTATTTATATACTGTTAATTCTGTAGAACTTCTAGGTTAGAATTTAACCATCGGTGCACAATACAAAATTTGTATGTGCCATAATTCCCAAACGAATTTGAATACGGATGAGTCATAAATTCCAGCATGTTTTTGACGCTGAAATCTACAGGAAATCATGCATGAAAGTTGAGTTTGTGTCGGTTGACTTTTCGGTTAACAGATTGTCTCGATTTGCGTGCCATGAGTCTCGAGTTGATAAAATTCAGTTTCTTTGGACAAAATTTAGGAATTAACATAAAAATCAGAATAATAAGATTAAAATAGGATTTTAGAGTAATTATTCCAGAATTAAATAAATTAAAATAAATTGATGGTTATATTATTATATAGTTATATGGATATATATATGTAAGTAAATGCTAATTGATAACTATGACTAAATATTCAGACTGTACGACCCTAGGACACCGTAGAATATTCCATACTTACCTTGACCATGTTGACCCTAAGAACTTGTGAATTTGTCCACCTTGCGTACATTAACGTACTGGCATAGACACCTGTCAGTTGATTGACTGATTTCGTACAATACTTGAAGACGCGACACCCGCATAATTCAACGCGTAATTGACCGTGTTAGATGACTAGTGTTACCTCTAGTATACCCCCTGAGTCCAGTTTAAATGTGGTTGTGTATGTGCTAGTGTAAAGACTAATGATTATATTATATTATATTTATGTGTACATAGGATATTGGATTTGTTCTGCGCGATTTCTGGAGCAGATTATTGGTACATTACAGCTTCCTTGCCAGACAAGTATATCTTGCCATTATACTGTTATTCATATTCCATATATTGTATGCATCTTTATTCTATGTCTTTAGTTCATATATTTTAACTGTATTTAAAATGCGCGCGGCGGTGTCGTCGCGGTATATTTTTATTTATGTATTTGCATTGACCTTGTTTATGAGACTACCCCATTATCATGTAGCATCATTAGGTTCATTGGTCGTGACACAGTTGTTACACGAGTTGTGAGTCTCATATAGATCACGAACTTGCGTGCAGGGTTGGCCTCCTGTACGTGTGGGCCGTGCATTAGGAATAACTGCTGTTAGAAACTTTGTATGCTAGTAGACTTAGCAGTTGTTAGAGGTCTAGGGACATAGCCTATTGTAGTACGGTGGTCTCATTCTTGTCCTTGTTTGGTCGCAGGATTGGGCTAGGGTACTTAAAATAGGCTATGAACCAAATCGTGTCATGGATGTGACATGCTTAGAGCATGGGGTGGGGAGAACAACAAGTACCGCATTTGAGCTCCTTTACACTTTTCCTTCTGTAACCCGGAAGCTCCGCTGGAGATACGGGCGGTGATGACCCCTTTACTACTTGGCGGGCCTCTGCCGTTCAAAAGACGACATGCCTTTGAGGCCCCTGGTTCTCCGAGAGAGTCATGCCAATCCCAGTTCTCAGCCAGATAGCTCACTTGTTAGAAAGTTGTTCTCAAACTGCATTCACATAGATGGTTAGACGACCCATTGGATATTTATTTCAGTACTTTATTGGCATGTGTTTAAGTATCTTGTTATGTCCCTCTGAGGACATGGTCCCCTGCCAGGTGTACCTGTTCTTGAGTATTTGCAGGAGCGCAGATTCGGATGGTTATGAAGTTTCGAGGATGTCTTCTCTTCGAGCCGTGGTTGATAGCTGGTATTCTTATATTGTGTTTATGGTGTTGTACTCATATTATATTTGCTCTTATATTCGAGTTGGTAGTGGATTTGTTTTCATCCAACTATCATCCTTAGATACTTCTTATTGAGATCTAGTTTTATAGATGCTGGTTATTTATTTCTATTTGATTTTGGTGGATGAGATTTAGATTTTACCCTATGACTTGTGACATATATTTATACCACTTGTGGATTTGATATTCATAATAAAGCGTACGTATGGATTTGGTTTCCATATATTGGAGTTGCCATATCCATGCGGCTGGCATGATTACGTGTCCTAGTCCTATATATTTTGGGACTGGGGCGTGACATTGCATGATACTTCCTATCATTTATATTTATTCCTGTTGAGAGAGACTATCCGAGACCCGTAGAATACCCATTGGCATTGCCATAGACCCGGTTTAGGACCCGCATGTAGACTGAACACCTGGTTTGATTCATTTTGACTGAACCCATGGCTAAACCATCCCCCTCCCCCCTTGTATAATATATATATATATATATATATATATATATATATATAAGCGTTTTCTCTCTCTCTCTCCTCCCTTTCATTCTTTATTTTACTTTTTCCACTTTCTTTCTTCTTTCTCCTTTCTTTGCTCCATTCCCTCAAACCCTAACCATAGGGAGAAGTTGTTGTGACTTGGACCATGAGAAGTTGAGGCTAAGAATCCACTCCAGGCAAGTACATCTTGCACAAGAGAAAACCATGGATTTATGCATGCGTTTAGTTCGTAATATTTTCCTGTTTTGTTAGGACCGAGCACCCCTTCATCTTTAATACTTGTTCTTGATTTTCTCAGTTGGAATTGCATGGACCTGAGTTTGGATTTATGGGTTCACTTTTATTTTTATAGGGTTTGATCTCCCCAAAATTTATGTTTTATAAAACTAATTAGCTCATACTGTATAGCTCCATATTTTATGTAACTTTGCTTTTGGCCGTGCTTGATTTCGAGTCCAGCTAAGTTCAGTGCTGAAACTTGATGCAATATGTATACCAAAATGGCTGACTGGAGAAGAAGAATAGTATTCTGTGCAGGATATGCAAGAGAACCCCTTTGGCATAGAAATACATATGTTTCACTTTGGGCGTATTAGTGTGCTACCCCAACTCTTCGTGCGTAATAATCATACTACACTCAATTTTCTAGTAAAAGTGCACCAGTCACACTTCTTGAGTTAGTGGCATACTTTCGAGAGGAAACCCAGATTGACGCACTTTGGTGCGTATTCAATCAAAGTTCTCTTTGGAAAACCAAGAGAAGGTGCGCCACAGTCAGTCAGCGCACTTTCTTCGCGTTTGGCAATCTAGCGCACTTTTCCTATATTTCGTCAGCGGGCGTACTTTTCTTATGTTTGGTCTGCTCGTGCACTTTCTTTCCTCTTCATTTTCTTAGGAACAAAGTTTTTGTTGGTTTCTCAATTTCTGTGTTATTGATTTGTGTGCTCCTCGACTGACGAGTTTCTCGGCTGTCGAGCTTTGACCTCGGATTGTATGTTTTGTCTTTTAGCTAGCTTGCCCGCGCACTTTTGTCAAGTATGTCGTGTTGGTTAATTTGACAAAATGTGTCAACCTTGTATCTGTTAGTTTGTGCTCCAACCTTGTTTCTGTTAGATTGTGCACCAACCTAGTTTGTACGCCAACCTTATTTTTGTTAGTTTGTGCGCCAACCTAGTTTGTGCACCAATTATTCCAACTGATATCCACATACACCATGGAAATTGTTATGTATGATAAACCTATTGCATTTGGCATCGAAAAATCGAGTGTGAGTATTGCTCAATGTATCGTGTATCGCGCATATGTTAAGTTTGTCAGTGATAACTCATGAATAGCTAATACTCGTAACTCGTCATTCTAGGAAGTTCTCGAGTGTCAACGACTTAAGAACTTGAAATAATAATTAAATGAGATAAAATTTGACTAAATTATTGGGAGGGTTGCGCTACCGGCTACCCCGATCTTCAAGGCCCTATGAGGCATGGACCAACCCTGCTAGGAAAGGGCCCCATGACCTACCAAGTTTACGTATGCCACGGTACATACAGGACTTTGTGATGTGTCGTGGTAGTTATATAATTTGTTGCATAATATGGTTACAAGATCTGTGATGTGATGTGGCACTACAAGTTGTTGTTATTGAGGCAAGATTCATAATATTATGTATTTTAGTATATGTTCCAGTTATGTTTTAGTTTATGTTACAATACAATTTACAGATAAGTTATGTTTACAAAAACCAGATTATGTTTAACAAAAACCAGCTTAGGCCTAAGTTATATTGTGTTATGCTATCAGTTATCTGCTTTAGTTCTTTATCCATCATTGTTTGTGATGTGCACTACAAGTACTAGACAAGCGTACCCTTGTCCATCCGGGTTGACTGCAGTGACGGTGGTAGCGATATTCTTCAAAATATGCATTTGTTAGTAACTAGGTTGTGATAACCCTAGCTAGTTAATTATAGAAAGCAGTAGAGCTGTTTGGCCGTGCAATGAATATTTATTTCTTCAATTATAGCTCGCTCTTCTAGTTTCATTTTTTGACATGTGGTTAGTGTGCAAAGTTCTGCTCGGGTAAAGGTCTGCAATCTCGGTCCTTATTTGGTTTAAGAGTTGTGGTCCTGATCCAGAGTAGATCCTATGCCCTTTTGCCGTTCGTTACCTTATCTTTCTTTATAGTTAGTTTATTATCAGTGCACCAGTCCTTATAGTTATTTTATCGAGACAAGTACATTGGTACCGTACAAAGATCGACCCGTATTTATTTAGTTATTCATTTGTCTCTTATTTCTGCTTATTATGGTTTTGGTTAACACCTTGAGCTTCTTTGTGGTACTTGTTGCTTGGGGTTCTAATCCCACTGGTTTTGCTTAGCCAGATTTACTCAAAGGAAATTAGGATCCTCCGTACTTCCAGCAAGATGGCTCACACTAGTAGGACTGCGACCGATGCTCGTGAGTAGGTTTGCTTCTTCCACCCCTCGTTTGGATTCTTCGATTTGTGGTGTTAGCAAGGGGGCAGAGTTAGCTCATTATATTTTTGAGACTACGATCAACATGATATATATATATATATATATATATATATATATATATATATATATATATATATATATATATATATATATATATTAGACCATGCCTGGTATATTTGATCATGTATAATTATACTCTGCTAGTGCAACATTTTATATTCACTAGTTTCATGATCATATGTGGTATGTATTTTGGGATACCTCTTTACATTCATGTATGATATACTCTTGAAATTGTTGTTGATGGATTGAGATACTAGGATTTGTCGGCCTTAGGACTGACGTCATAGCATGCTAGATTCCACACATTTGTCTTCTTGACAACCTTAGCATATTGCGACTTACTTCGGTATTCTACAAGGTGTGGTTGGCCATGTCAGTCCTCGTATTTACCCAGTATTCTGGGAGCGGAACGTGACAAGGTTTTAGTGATGGCCCATGCAGGTCTCATTTTTTAGACTTATGGGGGGGGGGACTCATCTTGTTAGAATCTCAATTATTTACTTATCTTCGATTGAACTCCACCTGAACCTGCACCTTCCCATTTTCCTTGAATTGAAAACTTGTTTGACATGATTGTTCCATTTCTGTCCCTTATTGTTTGCCTTATGTCCTTATCCTTCAGGGACACCCCACCTTCTCCTCCTTCTGAGGGTTTCGTTGCACTGTTAACAGATCCAGTAATATGCTAGGATCAGGCCTCACCATTTAACCAAGGACAAGCGTCAGTAACTCTCCATCAGCCAGCTCCACCAGTCACTCGAGTCTAATCAGCATAATTAGTTCCACCAATCTTGTCGGGACGGCCAGTTCAGTCCGCTCCACCATTCATACCAACTCAGCTAGCCCAGCCAGTCCAGCCAACCCAGATAATATCACCAGTTCTTCTAGTGTAATCAAGGCAGGCCGGCTCGCAGGCCATGTTAGGGATGATCCAGCCATGATGATGGTACAACAGCAACAACACAACAATAACTCCAACCCCAGCAACAAGTGGTCCAGTTTTGCCAACAGTTTCAGCAAGGACAGGAACAAACCAACACGACTCTTTGCCATGGAGTTAAAGTAGCGCTCGAGACCAGTGGGCGTTATAGTCTCAACTCGGCATCCAACGTCAGTCGCTTGCGTCCAACTAAGTTTTTCGGCACTAAGGATGCAGTTTCAGCAGATTCTTGGCTCCAGGATTTTGAGGCCATCCTGGATGCGACTAAGATCCCCGAAGATGAGAATATAGCAGTTGTAAAGCTACAACTAACAGATCTTGCCCAATATTGGTGGACAACACAAGAAATGGCGCTTCTGAATCCCATTGACTGGAAGACGTTCAAGGAGCAATTCCAGGAGAGGTACTTTCACACAACCGCCAAGTTCCAGCGCCAGCAGCAGTTCATCAACCTCCGTCAGCAAATAAGATCAATTGATCAGTATGCGGCCGAGTTTTGCCGACTTAGCCGATTGGATGCTCATATGGTAGCTTTCGGGGAGGATCGAGCCAAAAGATTCGAGCAGGGTTTGCATTTAGAGATTCAGCAGTTCATGGTGGGACACGATTATGCCATATACGATGCAGTACTCAGGGCAGCTAGGTCCCAAGAACTTGCCGGCCAGAGATTATTAGCAAGGACTGGAGGCCAGCAGAGGTCCCACTCATCCATGAGAGACATCAGTATTCAGTCATCACCTCCAGCATCAGCAGTCAGAGCTTATCGCCCATCTGTACCTCCAGCCCCAACTATAACCTCAGTACAATCCACCAGGTAGTCAGCATCAACAGGATCTAACTACTATGGCAAACCAGGGCACACCAGAGGTTAGTGCAGGAGGGCCAATGGCCAGTGTCTCAGATGTGGGGAATCTGACCATATGATTGGTTCTTGTCCGCTTATGTACCGTGAGGCTTCTTCAGCCCGACAGTTGCTAGCTCCGCCTAAGGCAGCGATTGGGGGCCCGAGGGGACCAGCATTAGCCGTTCGACCACTAGCCCCGCATCCTCTCCCGAAGCAGACTCAGCAGTTCCAACAGCAACGTTCATCTCAGTTTATGCAAGCCCAGCAAGTAAGGCAAAACCAGCAGTAAGTTAGAGCTGCAGCCCCTAGGTGTGCGTATACAGAAGGATTCGTCAACCTAGACCATTTGTTAGCCGCAAGCGCTACGATTGTGGGTAAGATTTTTGATTTTCTCTTAGTTTGTCTTGTTCTTAGGTTCTTGTCGGATGATCTTGCATTTCGTTGCGCTAGAGTGCAACAGTCACCTTCTCATCTTGCTCTTCTGTCTCTGTATCTCGTGGTACGTAATGTCCATCATGTGTCCCGACTATGTAGGTATGTCCTAGATTAGAGTTATGATCTCGATATAGTCGTTGGTACCGACTTATCTCAATGCTTGGCTCTTGTCCATTTGTGTGAGTCAGCATAGGCAAACGAGGACGAATTCCTATTTTGACTAACTTATGGGTATATGTATCCACATGCCTTATTTTTCCTGTGTGATTGCGTGCAATTATTTACTTTCTGCAGTTATTTCTTTTATTATAGTTATTTGCTTGATGTGATTTATTTCCTGATAAGTGATTTGTAATTTTCTGAGCCTTCTAGCGTATTTTCCAGCTCGACTAGCCTTAGTAAAATTTCGAGGACAAAATTTTACTAAGGAAGGTAGATATGTCACACCCGTTTTCAGATTTGGTATTTCTTAAATTTTTGATATTCGAATTTATTTTCCTGATAATGTATTTCTGATATATTTGCATGATGCTTATTGTCATTTATATTTATTCCTTTTGAGAAAGACTACCCGAGACCCATAGAATACCCATTGGCATTGCCATAGACCCGATTTAGGACCCGCATATTGACTGGATACCTAGTTTGGTTCATTTTGACTGAACTCATGGCTAAACAATCTCCCCTCCCTTTATATATATGAGTGTTTTCTCTCTCGTCCCATCATTCTTCATTTTACTCTTTCCACTTTCTTTTTTTTCCTCCTTCCTTTGCTCCGTTCCCTCAAACCCTAACCCTAGGAAGAATTTATTATGACTTGGACCGTGAGAAGTTGAGGCTAAGAAGTCATTCCAAGCAAGTACATCTTGCACAAAAGAAAACCATGGATTTATGCATGCTTTTAGTTCATAATATTTCCCTATTTTGTTAGGACCGAGCACCCATTCATTTTTAATACTTGTTGTTCTTGATTTTCTCGGTTGGAATTGCATGGACTTGAGTTTGGGTTTATGGGTTCACTTTTATTTTTCTGGGATTTAATCTCCCAAAATATTGTGCTTTATAAAACTAATTAGGTCATAGTGTAGAGCTCCATATTTTATAAAATTTTGCATTTGGCCGTACTTGATTTCGAGTCCAGCTAAGTTCAGTGTTGAAACTTGATACAATACGTATACAGGTGATCCTTCCAAGAAACTTTGAGATCCAAAACACAAGTGTGAAGCATATCCTTAAGAGTCTGAATAGTCCTCTCTGATTGTCCGTCTGTCTGGGGCTGATATGCGGTACTAAACTTGAGCTGAGTGCCCAAGCTAGCCTGCAAACTCCTCCAGAAGTAAGAAGTAAAACGACTATCCCGATCTGAGATGATGCTCACAGGAGCTCCATGTAATCTGATAATCTATCGCACATACATCTCCGACAGCTTCTCCGTAGATATACCCACTTCGAATGGCAAGAAGTGGGCCGATTTGATCGACCTGTCTACGATGACCCAAATAGCGTCTTTCACTCCTGGAGAACACAGAAGCCCCGAAACAAAATACATGGTCACATGCTCCCACTTCCACTCGGGAAAGGGTAAAGGCTGAAGCAATCCATCTAGTCTCTGCCTATCCGCCTTTACCTACTGGCACACTAAATATCCAGATACGAAGTGCGCCACCTCCCGCTACATACCATACAACCATACGTGCTCCCTCATGTCCCTATATATTTTGTTGGCACATGGATACATAGAGTACTGAGAACGATGCACCTCATACAGAGCCTTCTAGTGCAACTCCTCACTCGGCACACATAATCTAGTATCGTGCCGCAATGATCCATCGTCAGCAATAGTGAAGTCCTCTAATAATCACATCCGAACTTGTGCCCTGATACTCCTCAGAGTCTCATCATCATGCTGCATAGCCCTGATCATGTCCATCAGCTCAGACTGTATTTGCAATCCCCATATTTGCATCTCGATTCCAGGAACTAGCACCTCAATACTCAAGCTCTCATTATCGATAAACAAGTGTTTGTCCGTCGTTAAGTACATAGCCATCGGATACATGCTCAAGGCATCGGCGACTACGTTGGCCTTTCTTGGGTGATACTACAATAAAATATTGAAGTCCTTCATCAGCTCCAAATACCACCGATGTCTCATGTTCAGCTCTTTCTTTGTGAATATGTACTTCAAGCTCTTGTGGTCCATAAAGATCTCTACACGCTCTCTGTATAGGTAGTATTTCCATAGCTTTAGAGCAAAGATGACTATCATGCCCCAGTACCGAAATACGGAGACGAACATGGCCAGCTCCCCCGTACAAGGTATAAAATATCGTACGACAGTCACGACTATAGAAAGACAAGGGGGTGAATGCAACAATCAAGTCTCCAAGGATCTCAGAACAACTATGTATCAATCATTCAAGCAAGTAACAACAACATAGAACATGTGAGATAAAGCCGTAAGGCGTCCATAACGTTCCATCCAAATATTTTAGAGATCTAGCCATCAAAATATTAGGCTAGCAGAATGTCAATAGTTACACAACCGAGATTAGTTGCAGTCTGATTATATTATAGTTATATAAAAATAAACTAATGTCCAGACAAGCCGGCTAACAAGTGCCTGTGGCTAAACGCCCAAAAGAGCAGAATGTACAAGATGAGCAGTGATCAAGAAACCTACTCGTGCCCTTCAACGATCATCCGTCTGGTGTGCATCATCGTAAGGGGAATAAGCTGGATCCTCTGGGCTGGCTCTAAACCTGGCCATACAAAACCAGTGGGGTTAGACCCCAAATAACAAGTACCACTAGGAAGCACGAACGAAGAAACAAAAACTAGATCAAGCATATAGTTTAAGAGCCAAGAATCATTGGCGTGTGTCGCATCTTTAGGATAACATGGCACTCATTCACCAAACAAGGACAAAAAATGCCATATCACCCAAGATAAGGTACGTCCCATGATTATGGTCAAGCTAGGATTCTATGTCGTAGTTTGGTCCATATTCCATCATAGCATAATGACTCAACTCCCCAAAAAATAAGGACATAAGTCGAACACCACACTATGACAATCCATGTTACTAAGCTACTAGTAGAATTACAATCACAACCAAGTTAGGTTAGAACGGACAAACAATGTTACGGCTTATTATGTGGAGTCTGGAATTATCCAAGATATAATAATAATAATAATAATAATAATAATAATAATAATAATAATAATAATAATAATAATAATAATAATAATAATTATTATTATTATCATCATCCTCAGATCGTGCCATGTCGAGCAGGGCTAACCGAGCCAATATTATACAAGCAGAAAATCATGATTGTACCAGTTCCCCGTAGGACCACCGTGCTAATTGTCGTACCAGTTTCCCGTAGGGCAACTGCATTGATAAATCAGTAACAGTTCCAACCTTTCTATTGGAAAAATATTGGCTCGATTTAAATATAAAAAGGTCGAATATTGCACTCCACTACATGTGGATGATATACAATATCCATGGTGGCGAGCCTTTCACGCCATAAAAATTATCACGGGAGGCCCATCACGCACAATCTCGGGATGTCATTCCCTCCCCATGTTCTAATCAGCTTTTATGTTACCTAATTAATCCTACAGTGATGTGGAATTCCCTGGCGTAGCCACAGGAACATTCTCCTTAATGATATCGTACATAGTACGAACACATTTGATACGAATGCATTTAATATAAGGAGTCAAGTCTGGATTCACCCAAATGTAGATGCAATATTCAAACAAGCAATAACCTAGCCACGCTATAGTTCTGACCCATTATCATTTCTGTGCCAAGAATTCAGGAATATAATATTATTCACCAAGCAGAAATTATTATGCCATATTCAGTGTACATGTTGGCCAATATCTGTAAACTCCCTCAATTAATTCTATAGATAGTCTGGTATGGGATGGAAAATTTTGGTTTAGCAGCAGATGTTTGAAGTTTAGAGTAGAGTTGCATATGTCTGTTATTTATTAATTAAACCCTTGGCGTGCCCTACCATTGTTAAATTATTCGGAGCACAACATCAGCCCATAAATTCCAACAGACTGTTGTACTTTTGGCTTGACCCGCCAATTTAGGCACTGAACTTTTTTGTCACTCAAAAATCAAATCCATTGTGCCCTAAATTAATTGCACAACTTCCCGTATCCAAAATCCCATATTTAAATTCCTTATCGGACACCTGTGTCGTTACCTTCAATTTTGAGACACCAACTTAACCCGTTGAGCCGGACCAACTAAAGGGTCCAAGACTGACTCCAAGCCCACACCATTTTTGACCTTTGTGTCACTTCCAAATTTAGACCCCAAGTGCAACCATTTAATTAAAAAGCGCGAAACATTTTTATTCTAATTAAATCGAGGATACCAACTCTGACTAATCCCATTTTAATCTCTATTTAATCCCAATGCCCATTTAATTAAGTCCATGCCAAACACACAATACCCCCTCATCCTACAAAATACCAAACACTAATTCCCCCATAATTTTTTTTGCATCATTTTATGTGATTGTGCAAATACCCAAATTTAAGGGGCTTAGTTGCAATTATTGAAATATGTGTCCTAACCTCATTGGTCTAGGCCAAATGGAGAAGCCCCCTCTTCTTTGACCAAGTCAAGCCTTCCTTCCCCTTTCATTTGGATGAAGAATTTATTTCTTCATATGTAATCACCACCACCCAATTGAAATGGACAAATCCTGACCACCCATCCTCCACAAAATCCTCTATATAATGTCTTTTTCTCCCCTCTTCCCAATGCAGGCCCTAATCCCCATGCCTAGAGAAACCCCCATCCCTCTCTCTCTCCTCTCTTCTCTACTTTTTAAACCGAATCCATTCTTTTCTTCCCTTCTTCTTCTTCTTCTCCCTTTCTTCTTCTCCTTCTTCCTTCCCTCATCTCCTTCCTTGGAGAGCTGCTGCCCAGGCCGACCACCCACACTCCGGCCAAGCACTGTTTCTCCCCGGGCCGAGATCCCCGCTCCTCCACCGACTACCCCCGACACTGCCCCCAGCTCCACTCCTCGGCAACATCCCCGCAGATTCGACTGCTGCATCGACGACTCCGGCCGATCCCCCATCAACGCCACCACTGCTACCACCGGCGCAACCCTGAACCACTACCACCCTCTCAACCACTGCCACACGCCATTGCACCACCCTCTGTCAATCCCCTCCGACCTCAGCTTCATCATCATCACTATCAACGTAGCTCCCGCCGGAACCGCCCATCCACCCGCTATCGTATTCCCGGCCGCCGACGAAGTCGAATCCACCGTGTCGACTGCCCGAGCCCCCCTTTCTGCTGTTTCCTACCACCGTCGGCTGCCACGAGTGAACTCCCTGCTCCGGCCAGCTGCTCGTTCCGGCACCACCACCATCATCTTCATCTCCATGATCTCCACCGGCCATCGACTTCACACCAACGCCACCACCTCAACCTCCACTCTCCGGCCGTAACTCCTCCTCGTACACCATTACTACTACCTGTACATCCCAGCTCCACCACCCTCGTCTCCGACGAGCACACCTGCTCCTCTCCTCCACCGCCGCAGAGTTGTTCAGCAACCCTCCGACCATCCACGGTCCTCCGGGCAACCACTCCGTCGTACCGCCGCTAAGGTGAACCACTCCCCCCCCCTCTCTATAATTTTTATATATTGTTTTGTGTTTTTAGTTACGGTTAATGGATCTGGTGTGTTTATGTGTGTGATTAGGGTTTATTGTTGTGATTAGGGCTTATTGTTGTGGTTAGGGTTTATGTTTATAGTATATAATTTATGGATGTACTTGAGTTTTTGTGGAATGCATGATTATAACATACATTTGAAGGTTTATGAATTTGTTGATATTAAGAAAATGATGTTATAAAATGTATACGTTGAGGCTTGAGAATAAAATGGATCTTTGGTTAGGGTTGCACATTTTGCATTGAGATTTAAGGGTTAGTTCATTTTATATTATGCAATGAGGGTAAAATATATGGTCATAAATTAGGGTTTATAAATGCAAGGTTTGAGATGTTAAGGTATTTCAATTTATTCATGCATATTGTTTTGATGATGATCAGTTAAATTGGTTGTGAATTGACGTTGATGATAATGATGAACAAAATTACGTAGCAGTTTTATTGAGAAATGGGAAAGATTATATATGTCTGAGAATTTAATCAGGGTTTGATTAACTGAAAATTAAGGATGGGTTTAATTGAAGAGGTACTTATTATGAATTTATAATGAAGATATAAAAAGGAAGGTTTAATAATTATTAATAATTTACTTGAGGATGACATGTGTCACCGTGAGTAATAGTGCCTGTGAAGACCAGGAGTAATCTGAGGATTGATCATGGCTCAAAATACTGATAAACACTATGATGAATATAGTGGAATTGAGGATTTGTTCTGATGATATTACAGGTGATCGATCGTGTTAGATGTAATGAACCTCCGAGTCAACCTTGGTCAACCCTCTAGCGTCGTGTCCCTGTGAGTTGTAGCTGAGTCTTAATATATGTTTAGACGTGTGTCACATCCCTGTTTGCCGCATGATAGCTTATTGATTGATTTTGTATCTCGTCTCTAGGTACTACGAGACCTGCGAACTTGGACGTGGTACCGGATCCCCGTCATCAGTAGCCGGATGCAGGCAAGTGTACCTTGCCACCCTGTATTTCAGTTACAGATATTTATTATTTTATTATGTACACTGTGCTCATGTTTGATTAGATCGTTGCTTCGTGTCCGGATCACAACCGGGTACAAACGTTCGTCGTAACATCTTATAACGAATGTTAGATGTTCGTAACACCTCGATGTACGTACCTGAGTATATCGACACCCCAGGACACACTCATACACTGTGATCATGCCAGATTCCTGTATCCTGATACTGACATCATGATCAGAGACTGGGACGACCTTAGGTTTGCGTCTGTTGAGTTATTTTTGTGTATCGAGACTGTTAGATAGAGGTTCAGGTTCAGCGCACCATCGTTGACCGCTTAGGATGGGGAAGACAGTTACTAGACGTTTGGGCTCCTCTGCACGCGCTTATATATATGTATATGTACTATTTCTGTAGTGATCCTATATCTAGTGTAGTTGTTTCACCCGTGTGACTCTTTGTCCGGAGCTGCGGTATGTCCCGTGTGTCTCCGTGTCCGGAGCTACAGTTTTATTTTGGACAGCCCATGCGTCAAATATTGTCTTCAAATTGTGTCTCACTTAGTTGGGTATGCTAGACTACACCATCATTGCACTTGTACTTTCTGTTATACTTGGCATGCTATATTTTTGTACCTTGTTACGTCCCTCTAAGGACCTGGTCCCCTGCCAGTTTTGCAGCATAGACGATTACGGAGTATTTGGAGTCGCTGATGGAGTGGCATATCTTGCAGGCACTATACCAGGTACTCATATCATTTCTACCAGCATTATGGTTACTTTATTCTTAATGATTATTCATCTGCTGTTGTAGCCTAGTTTTTGTAGACTCATCTCTTCTCGAGTCTATTCGAGTTTGTGTGTTATTGGGCGGCCGACTTTAGCACATATAGCTCTTTCTTGTATACTGTTGTACATTATGGATTGAGACATAGAGGTTTACATTTATGGGATACCTAGATTGTGCCCTTTATATTATACAGCTTATACGTATTCGAGTCAGACCAGAGTCTGGTTGAATGCGTAGCTGGCGTGTCGCGTATTCTTGGTCCTATGTATTTTGGGACTGGGGTATTACATATTTTTGTGGTGGCCCATGCAGGTCAGATTTAAATCGTCTTGGTCACCTGACTGTGCCAAGCGAGCCTGCAAATTAAGAATAAATATTATGATTGTTGAATAGGATCTCAATCCATAATCAATTTTAAAAACTCTTTGTATGTGATTATCACCCTTGGACTTCCAATTGTATTCGTTCAGTTTTCGCCAATATCGTTATCATTGTTTCTCATCCCCTAATATTCGGGAAGACGAATGCTCTAGCCTGATGGTTCCCTCCACAAGAAGATCGTAGCCCAGACGACAGAAGACAGAGTTCGTATAACATTCTCTTGAAGATTGTTACCCTGAATAGGATAGATTGATAGGTTCTTTTGGATTCTAAAACTAGTATGGAAGGGTAGCAAGAGAATTGGAACCAATAGTACCCTATTCGTACTTGAGATAGCAGTGATCTTGGAAGTACGGAGAGCTGGAAGGATTGTTGATCATGACCTAGAATAATTTATGGAAGTGCATAGCCCGATGCTAGGAATTAGTTGTTATAAATGATAGCGATACCAGGAATGATATCAAGGACTAGAGAAGATGAAATTTTAGGCTCTCACTTGGAAGATAATGATCTGATTTCAGGAATTCTAGTATGTGCTTGAGTGATACCATTATTGTACTATGTGACTTTGAGAGATAAATAACGAAAAGAAGAAATTTGAGGAATAAAATTTTAGGGAAAATCTTGAGGAGAAGAGAAATTATACATTAGGCAAAGAATTTTTTTCTTTTGAGGATTGATGTTGAAAATAGAACGGGAGAAATTATTATGAGGTTTAGTCTTGACTATAACATTATCCTGGACATGGATTGGTTGAGCCAATACCACACGACGCGAGATTGTCGACATGGTTAGATTATTTATGACCACCAGATTACCCTGAGTTGGGTTTTGACAGGGAGCCCGAGAGCATGGTGTCCAACCTTAGAGACACACAATGCAAGGTAAACCAGTATACCCCGCATTATATCAGAGTTTGAGGATGTGATTCTAGAGAACCTTCAGGGACTGCCACCTGACAGAGCGATAGAGTTTGCTATAAAGTTGACTCCAAGAGCCGAGCCGGTTATTTACCCGTCTTTAGACTAGCACTGGTAGAGTTGGTTGAGTTGAAGGTCCATAGTAGAGGATCACTTAGACAAGGGTTTCAGTCAGGCTAGTGTTTCTCCATGGGGAGTACCCATCATATTGTACCGAAGAAGGACGGGACGGTACATTGCGTATCGATTATAGGGCGTTAAGTGCTGTAACGATAAAGAACAAGTACCCTATGCCGCGCATCGATGATTTATTTGATTAGCTTAGCGGCACATATGTATTCTCGAAGATCGATCTCAGATCAGGCTATCATCAGATCAAGGTACGGAGAGAGGACATCCCGAAGACGGCTTTCGGACAAAGTATGAGCACTACAAGTTTTTTTTAGTCATGCCGTTTGGTTTAACCAATGCGCCAGCAGTATTTATGAGTCTGATGAACAATGTCTTCCACCAGTACTTAGATAAGTTCATGGTGGTATTTATCGACGATATCTTGGTATATTCCAAGAGCTAGGAGGAGCACGAGAGACATCTCAAGATCGTGTTGGAGACGCTGAGACAGAAAGGCTGTATGCCAAGCTCAGCAAATATGAGTTATGTTTCGACAGAATAGATAGTCTATGTATCAGGACAACTAAGGGTTCATAAGAAGAACTATTAGACGTAAGATCTAGAGCTAGCTGCAGTGATAATTGCACTAAAGCTATGGCGATACTACCTTTATGGAGAGCATGTTGAGATTTATACAAAACACCAAAAAGTATGCCTACACGTAGAAGGAGCTCAACCTAAGACAGAGGCGCTGGCTAGAGTTGATGACAGATTATGATATTGAGTTGCAGTACCACCCTAGCAAGGCGAATGTAGTAGTAGATGCCTTAAGCAGAAAGATTCATCCCGGGGGTACAAAGATGTACCGAAATTTGAGGCAACATTACTGGTAGCATGGGATGAAGAGAGAGAGATTGCAAGATTCGTGGCGAGATTTTTGGTTTGTCAGCAAGTCAAGGCTGAACATCAGAGGACTGCAAGACTATTACAGCCGCTTTCCATTCCCGAGTGGAAGTGGGAACACATTACCATGGACTTCATCACAAGATTCCCGCGGAGACCTAGCGGGAAGGATGCAGTTTGGGTTGTCGTAGGCAGACTCACCAAGTCTGCATATTTCTTGCCCTTCAGAGTTGGGCAGTCCACGGAGATAGTAGCCGACATGTATATGAGACAGACAGTACGACTACATAGAGTGCCTGTCAGTATCGTATCGGATCATGATTCCAGATTCACGTCATATTTTTGGTGGAATATGCAGGAGAGTCTAGGAACTCATCTCAAGTTCAGCACTGCATATCATCCACAGACTGATGGACAGTCAGAGCGCACGATACAAATATTAGAGGATATATTGAGAGCATGCATGATCGATTTTGGAGGATCTTGGGAGGACCATCTACACTTGGTGGAATTCTCCTACAATAAAAGCTACCAGGCTAGTATACAGATGGCACCTTATGAGACACTGTACGACAGGAAGAGTAGGTCACTAGTATGTCACGACCCGCACCCAAAAAATCGGGCATGAGCCGTGAGTACGTCCAGCCTACGCCGTAGAATCGACGGTAGAACGCTGTAAGGTTCGTTCTAGGTCAAACAATTCTATATATCTCACAAAAATATGACAATATCCTCTCCAAAAGGAGGGCAACCACGCAATATATATATGAACTCTCAATCACAATAACTAGGGGAAGAAATATAAGCACGATATGATAGCAAAGGAAACAGAACCAAAGAGCAAGACAATCCAAAATACAGTCCAAGTCTATAATATCTACAATATCTCACAGAATCAAAAGAATAAGTACAATCATCCAAATAAACTACTGGGAACAACCCAGGAAACCCACCTAGCTAACTAGGGCGCTATAGGCGTCTCCTCGATCTCGGGGTCACAACCCTCGTCGACACTCGGCCCATAGAACGTCGGGCAGAAATTCTCAGGATCCTCTGGAAAAAATATGTCCAGTCAGGACTGGAGCGAAGTACATAACTCTAAAAGCAACTCCAAATACATGGTAAGGTGTATATGACGAGCAATAGAAAAGTATACAAGATGCACAGAAAATAAATATATGCTGGAGCAGAATAAGTAGCTGCAATATAAACTAGAGAACAATACAAGTAGAGAAGTAACTGTATGTGAGAAACATGAATACTAGCTAAGTGCCTTGAGCACAAGTTCGTTATGTGATCGGCTTAGGTTGCACATGAAAATCACTACGATAACTCCGTTATGCGTGAGTTGCATAACCGACATACACATGAATACTTTTGGCTTTGATCACATAACCAACTCCTACTCCCCTCCCCAACTAATACTCTTGGATCCAACCACGACACGCTACGTACATGATAATAGCTCGCGCACATGAAGGCGAGAGCACAAGAAGCACATGATAGCACATGAGAATCAATACCCGAAGCACATGATGAAATACACGTGATAGAGTACCCGCTGAACACGGTAAGGGGATAACATCTCATGACGGGATCCACTAGTACCAGCTCGTGTAACAATGTATCAGAATCAAGTATTGCAGTTCTAGAATAGGTGATATAAACGCTATCATGAAATGCAAACTATCAGAGGTAGGTACTCGCCTGATGTCCTGAGCAACTGATGAGGATCGAGATCCGAACCGGTGTCGCAAGAACCTATTACGAAAAGCAAGATTAAACAGGGTTCTATGGATTTAAACTGATATAAAATAATTAAAAACAGGCTTCTAGGGCTATTCTAGGTCGAACGGGTCAAACCGGTGAAATTCGGGTCAAAAAGTCAACCCGGGGTCCAAAAGTCAACTCTAGGTCAAAACTAGGTCAAACGTTAACTTTTACGGTCAACGAGGACAATTATGGTCAAAGCTAGGTCAAACTAGGGTGCCCCTGAAATTCTAGGTCAAACCGAGCTCATTAAGCTAGCAAACTCTCAAACTCGCCTCCTCGAGATACCGGGATACCCACGGTATCCGATACCTCGACCTAGGCCACGCACCCCGCCTAAACCCGCTAAAACCTATGCTAGCACGCGTAAATATATACACATAAATATATAAAAATCACTCCAATACTATTCCTAGGCTATTGCTCAAATACCCCGCTCGAAACTCAATACCTTGGTGAGATACCTTGATATCTCAAGGTATTGGGATATCTCTCTCGTACCCCTCTAACTAGCTATTTAGTTAGCTATCTAAGTATGTAGATACACTCCTAGTTACTAATCTAGGCTAGAATATCTATATCTATCATATATTATACATATCTAAGTATCTATATGCATATATATATAGATATCCATAACACACATCTATAATACCTTATACCCACTCTCAATATGTATATATATCTATCTAGATATCTATACATATATATATTGCTATAGGTATATATCTAGCTATATGTATGTATGTATGTATCTATGCACATAGATATATATAGCTATCTAACTACTTATCTATCTATCTATCTATCTATCTAATATCCATCTATCTATTTATTCTAACTATCTATCTATTATATCTATCTAACAATCTAACTATCTATCTATCTAGATATATCTATCTATATCTCTCTACTACCTAGCTATTAACCAAAGCCTCGCCACGCTCCTCGCTGCGAATGCTAGCTGCTGCTGCTGCCTTGTACTGCTGCTGCTGCTGCTTAGCTGTGCTGCTGCTGCTGGTTAGCTGCATCTGCTGCTGTTGCAGCTGCTGTGCAGCATTCACAGCAGCCCCTGCACGCTGCTGCCTCACTCGCCTCGCTGCACACACAGCCCCACACACACACGAGCACGCACACACACAAACACACAACTATAAACACACAGACACACACATATATATACATATATATATAACTCTATATATGTATATATATGTATATATACACACACACACTAACATATATATATATATATATATATATATATATATATATATATATATATATATATATTAACACACACACACTTATGTATATAAATACACACACACACACACAAGCACATGCACACTTATATATATATATATATATATATATATATATATATATATATATATATAAACACACACTTATCTATATATATTTACATACACACACACACACACACACACACACACATATATATATATATATATATATATATATATATATATATATATATATATATATATATATATATATATATATATATACACTCACACACACTCATACACAAACACACACACAAGTATAGGTATATACACACAAATATATATACATAAAACACATATCTATAAATAAATAAATATATATATATATAGACACACATACAAATATATATATATATATATATATACAGACACATAAACACAAACACAACCCTACACACAACCACGCACACAACACACTCCAACGCTCGTCCAACGGCTCCGACACGCACAAACACCTATATATATATAAAATATAACCCGAGAATTCTAGCACACACTTCCCGAAGCTAACCCAATGCGCGCACAAGCCCGAAACTAGGAAACCAAGTCGAAATGGCCGTTCGGTCATTTCGACGAACACGCGGTGTGCGGTTCGGAAAACCTTCTGAAACGCACACCAAACCAACTCGGAATCGGCCCAAAATTTACCCACGGGTTCTAAACGATGTCTATATCCTAGAAAAATGCTAACGCATCGATTCTAGGTCCGTGGCAAAAATGCACACGCACTTAGAACCGGCGACGACGAAAACCCCGAAACGCCCTTTTATCCGCGACACGACTTCACGTGTCCGAACGGAGATGCGCACTAACCCTCAAGACACCCGACAACGTCTACCTAGGTCCGTCTAACCTAGGGCATCATCCAAAATTGGGCCAATCTCGGATTTCACCCGAAATTGACACAAAACATAATGTCAAAGTCTCCAAACTCAACCAAACTAGTTCCAACTTCCTTCCACGGGTAGGCTTAGGGTCTAGGAAGGTTCTAAACCACTAATTACACTACATTAGAGTAATTAGCAAAGGGAAAGTTAGGGTTTACCTCTTGAGAGTTGGAATCCCAAGGCCAAAGTCTCACAATCACTTGAAATCACCTCCCTCAAGCTCCAAGCCACCAAATTTAGCCTCCACACTATGTCTAGGCTCTACACACCTAGGTTAGGAGAAATGCAAGGTTAGGGTTACATAAAGAAGAAGGAATGGAAGAAAGAAGGAAGAAAAATAGAAACACTTACTTTGGAAGAAGGAAGGAAGAAGAAAGAAGAAGTGGAGAAGAAGAAGAAGTGAAGAAGAAAAAAAATGGGATGGGGGCTGCTGGTTTGCACGGGTAGGGGTTGGTAATAGGCCAGCCACACACCTAATAAAGGGTTTCACTAATTCTCCAAATGACCAAAATACCCTCCTTTCACTTGGGTTTGGGTTTCGGGTTCCAAAAGCACTCAAACTAACTCCAAATCTCTCCAACTAACCCACTAAAAATATAATAAATATTCTAAACCCAAAAATAGGTCTCACAAGGGTGTGGGTTGGGTCGAACATGGGTCCACTAGGGTCTGACATTGGTCCAGACTAGCCAAAACCCTAAAATAATCAATTAAAAATAATACAATCACTAATTAAATATAAATATAATTAATAATAAACAATTCACAATTTATCAAATAAAAATAAAAAAATAACCCTATTTTCTAGAATCGGGTAGTGACACAGTATGTTGGAGCAACGTGGAAGAGCGTCAGATACTTGGTCCAGAGTTGGTGACACAGACAGTGGAGAAAGTCAAGCAGATTCAGAGCCACCTGCGTGCAGCACAGGACATACAGAAATATTGGGCAGATGTGCACCGCAGACCATTTGAGTTCAAGAAAGGTGACAATATATTTTTGAAGATATCGCCTACTCGTGGTACCATCAGATTCGGAGGCAGAGGCAAGCTGAGTCTGAGGTACATCGGACCTTTTGACATCTTAGAACGAGTTGGCAAAGTGGCTTACCATCTTGCATTGCCTCCATCATTAGAAGGAGTGCATAACGTATTTCACGTATCGCAGTTGAGGAGATACGTGGCAGACCTTAGCCACGTGCTTGATCATTCGGAGATTTCAGTTGGGCCCAGTTTATCTTACGTAGAGCAGCCAGTGGAGATACTCGATCACAATAAGAAGATTTTGAGAGGTCAGACTATTCGACTAGTCAGAGTTGCATGAAAGTCTACCTGGGAGCACGAGGATTCCATTCAACAGCATTTTCCGTATTTATTTGAGGACCAAGTTACGAATTTACGTATCGCATTTGATTACCAGCTTGCTTTAAAATTCTCTTAGCTATTATCGTGCTTTACTTTTAATTTTGGGGACAAAATTTTTCTAAGTTGGGAAGAATATAAACCACCTCAATTAATTCTATAGATAGTCTGGTATGGGATGAAAAATTTTGGTTTAGCAGCAGATATTTGAGGTTTAGAGTAGGGTTGCATATGTCTGTTATTTATTAATTAAACCCTTGGCGCACCCTACCATTGTTAAATTATTCGGAGCACAACATCAGCCCATAAATTCTAACAGACTGTTGTACTTTTGGCTTGACCCGCCAATTTAGGCACTGGACTTTTCTGTCACTCAAAAGTCAAATCCGTTGTGCCCTAAATTAATTGTACAACTTCCCGTATCCAAAATCCCATATTTAAATTCCGTGTCGGACACCTGTGTCGTTACCTTCAATTTTGAGAACCAACTTAACCCGTTGAGCCGGACCAACTAAAGGGTCCAAGACTGACTCCAAGCCTACACCATTTTTTGACCTTTGTGTCACTTCCAAATTTAGACCCCAAGTGCCCCCATTTAATTAAAAAGTGCGGGACATTTTTATTCTACTTAAATCGGGGATACCAACTTTGACTAATCCTATTTTAGTCCCCATTTAATCTCAATGCCCATTTAATTAAGTCCATGCCAAACACACAACATCCCCTCACCCTAGAAAACACCAAACACCAATTCCCCCACAATTTTTTGTATTATTTCATGTGATTGTGCAAATACCCAAATTTAAGGGGCTTAGTTGCAATTATTGAAATAGGTGTCCTAACCTCATTGGTCTAGGCCAAATGGAGAAGCCCCCTCTCCTTTGACCAAGTCAAGCCTCCCTCTCACTTTCATTTGGATGAAGAATTTATTTCTTCATATGTAATCACCACCACCCATTTGAAATGGACAAATCCTGACCACCCATCCTCCACACAATCCCCTATATAATGTCTTTTTCTCCCATCTTCCCAATGCAGGCCCTAATTTCCATGCCTAGAGAAACCCCCATTTCTCTCTCTCTCTCTCCTCCCTCCTCTACTTTTCAAACCGAATCCATTCTTTTCTTCCCTTCTTCTTCTTCTTCTTCTTCTCCCTTTTTTCTTCTCCTTCTTCCTTCCCACATCTCCTTCCTTGGAGAGCTGCTGCCCAGGCCGGCCACCCACACTCCGGCCAAGCACTATTCCTCCCCAGGTCGAGATCCCCGTTCCTCCACCGACTACCCCCGGCACTGCCCCCAGCTCCACTCCCCGGCCACATCCCCGCGGATTCGACTGCTGTATCGACGACTCCGGCCGATCCCCTATCAACGCCACCACTGCTACCACCGGCGCAACCCTGAACCACCACCACCACCCTCTCGACCACTTCCATACGCCATTGCACCACCCTCTACTTATCCCCTCTGACCTCAGCTTCATCACCATCACCATCAACGTAGCTCCCGCCGGAACCGCCCATCCACCCGCTGTCGTATTCTCGGCCGCCGACGAAGTCTATTCCACCGTGCCGACTGCCCGAGCCCCCTCTCTCTGCTGTTTCCTACCACCGTCGGCTGCCACGAGTGAACTTCCTGCTCTGGCCAGCTGCTCGTTCCGGCACCACCACCATCGTCTTCATCTCCACGATCTCCACCGGCCATCGACTTCACACCAACGCCACCACCTCAACCTCCACTCTCCGGCCGCACCTCCTCCCCACACACCATTACTACTACCTGTACATCCCAGCTCCACCACCCTCGTCTCCGGCGAGCATACCCGCTTCTCTCCTCCACCGCCACAGAGTTCTTCTGCAACCCTCCGGCCATCCACGGTCCTCCGGGCAACCACCCCGCCGTGCCGCCGCCAAGGTGAACCACTCCCCCCCTTTCTATAATTTTTATATATTGTTTTGTGTTTTTAGTTAGGGTTAATGGATCTGGTATGTTTATGTGTATGATTAGGGCTTATTGTTGTGATTAGGGTTTATTGTTGTGGTTATGGTTTATGTTTATAGTATATAATTTATGGATATACTTGAGTTTTTGTGGAATGCATGATTATAACATACATTTGAAGGTTTATGAATTTGTTGATATTAAGGAAATGATGTTATAAAATGTATACGTTGAGGCTTGAGAATAAAATGGATCTTTGGTTAGGGTTGCACATTTTGCATTGAGATTTAAGGGTTAGTTCATTTTATATTATGCAATGAGGGTAAAATGCATGGTTATAAATTAGGGTTTATAAATGCAAGGTTTGAGATGTTAAGGTATTTCAATTTATTCATGCATATTATTTTGATGATGATCAGTTAAATTGGTTATGAATTGACGTTGATGATAATGATGAACAAAATTACGTAGCAGTTTTATTGAGAAATGGAAAAGATTATATATGTCTGAGGATTTAATCATGGTTTGATTAACTGAAAATTAAGGATGGGTTTAATTGAAGAGGTACTTATTGTGAATTTGTAATGAAGATATAAAAAGGAAGGTTTAATAATTATTGATAATTTACTTGAGGATGACATGTGTCACCGTGAGTAATAGTGCCTGTGAAGACCAGGAGTAATATGAGGATTGATCATGGCTCAAAATACTGATAAACAATGTGATGAATATAGTGGAATTGAGGATTTGTTCTGATTATATTAAAGGTGATCGATCGTGTTAGATGTAATGAACCTCCGATTCAACCTTGGTCAACCCTCTAGCATCGTGTCCCTATGAGTTGTAGCTGAGTCTGAATATATGTTTAGACGTGTGTCACATTCCTGTTTGTCGCGTGATAGCTTATTGATTGAGTTTGCATCTCGTCTCTAGGTACTACGGGACCTGCGAACTTGGACGTGGTACCGGATCCCCGTCATCAGCAGCCGGACGCAGGCAAGTGTACCTTGCCACCCTGTATTTCAGTTACAAATATTTATTGTTTCATTATGTACACTGTGTGCGTGTTTGATTAGATCGTTGCTTCGTGTTCGGATCACAACCGGGTGTAGACGTTCATCGTAACGTCTTGTAACAAATATTAGATGTTCATAACACCTCGATGTACGTACCTGAGTATGTTGACACCCTAGGATACACTCATATACTGTGATCGTGCCAGATTCCTGTATCCTGATACTGACATCATGACCAGAGACTAGGACGACCTTAGGATTGCGTCTGTTGAGTTATTTCTGTGTGTCGAGACTGTTAGATAGAGGTTCAGGTTCAGCGCACCATCGTTGACCGCTTGGGATAGAGAAGACAGTTACTAGACGTTTGGGCTCCTCTGCACGCGCTTATATATATATGTATATATACTATTTCTATAGTGATCATGTATCTAGTGTAGTTGTATCACCCGTGTGACTCTTTGCCCGGAGCTGCGGTACATCCCGTGTCGTATATTCTTGGTCCTATGTATTTTGGGACTGGGGTGTTACAATATTCCATCCTCAGTATACAATATAGCTTTTATAAACATACGAGCAAGACAAGTGTATCAGCACGAATAAAATAACCAAGTCAGGATATTAAACCTATCAGTTGGTCACATGAATCATGTTTTGATTAAGTTAGAAGTCATAATTAATTAGGAATCTGATCTCATACGATCGAGTCGCGATCATGAATGCCTTATTAATTCCTCAAATTTTGGGGTCATAGATTATCAATCATGGTTAAGCTCAACTAATCTAGAACAAGCATCAAGTGGACAACAGGATCCATGCATGCACAATCAATCACAAGAAGTCCAGGGTTGACACACTTTGCAAGTGATAATATAGACTTGTCAGGAATAGTGGCGCACTATGCGCGAGCAAGCAACTATATGGCGTACCAACCTATAACACTAGGTCACAGAAGTCATGGCACAGAAGTCCATAACATGGTGCAAAAAATTGATAATAGAGCAGCAGGAAGATATGGCGCACAAATCAAGAATTACAAGAATAGGCGTATTCTACACATGCAAGCAAACTAGCGCACAAAACAAGAGTTACGAGTAAGAGAAGTGGCATACTATGCAAGTGCAAAACAACTACAAGATAAAATACGGGTCCCCAAGCGGCGCGACAATTGAGGGCCTCGGGAATCAAGACATGCCAAAGTCAAGACTCGCTTATCGAGGCTGAACCAAGCAAGAGTGCGCCAAGAGTTAACAAGTGCGCCGGGTTATTAATCCATCAAAAGTGTGCTAACCGTTGAGCGTCCAGAAAATATGCCAAGGATTATGTGTATAAGAGCGGCGCACTTTTAATAGTTAATGCATAATGTGTTAATTATGCGCCGGTCTGCTTTATTTAAAAGTGCGCCAAGAAGGAAGTTGGTCAGAAGTGCGCTGAAAAGTAGACTGGCGCACTTTTGCTTGGTTCGTTCGACAATACATCAATTGTGCGCCAGAGGCTAAAATCTTCCAAAAGTTCGCCAAGAAGGATTTTTTTCAAAAATTCATCCCCTTGACATACTTTTGCAAAAAATTGACAGTACTCTTAAAGTATGCACGAGTATGGAATGAGGGTCACATTCAATATGCGCCCATGGACTGCGAGTCACACTCAACATGTGCCAATGGTACAAATCCTCCTGTGTACTTCTTGTCATTGTTCTTTTTCTCCAACCTACCCACCATTGATGCACTCAAAGATTAAGCTAGAGACTATGACAATGATCCATTCCTCAAGCAACAAGAACCAAAAATCAAGGGAAAATCCAAGCTCAAAATCAGAAAACAACATCTTTTGAAAATATTTCATTTTTAGGGGATCATTCCCTAGAAAAATATACTCATAAAAACTCTAATAATAAAATCAACATAAAATCATTAACTACCTCAAATGTGAAAACTCCAAGAACTAACTATAATCAGAACACTACTAAAAACTAATTACAACAACAATTACTAAGAATAAAACTATAGCCAATCATATTTCTTTATATTTGCAAGATGTACTTGCCTATGAAGAAACCAAGAGCAAAATAAGAGAAATGAACAAGTGAGAAGAGAGAATGATATATATATATATATATATATATATATATATATATATATATATATATATATATATATATATATATATATATATATATATATATATGCAAGGGGTAGATGGTGAACCGTCGGATCTCTCTAACAAATCCAAGCCACACGCCCTATCTTCCACCGTCACACAATCAATATTAGCTAATGTGCTCCAAGCTCCATTCAACCATGCGCTTGAAGTATACTCAAAGTGCCAAAATAAAAATACACCAAAAGTGCGCCAACTTAAGTATATTTCGAGTATACGGGATAAGGGAGTGACATCTCTACTCACCTTAGAGAATTTTTGTCCTTGGAATTTCAGGACTAAAGTAACTAGAGACATCAGGACAAGCAAATCTAGCTACAAGCAATCACATAAAATATACAAGCAAGCCAAATAATATACACATAGCAATATTAATAACACTCAAGCAAAGTGATCAATGATGACGAAATTGGAAAATGGCATATGAAAAAATATACCTTACGAGTCAAATAAGTGTAGATAATGAGACCAAATATAGTCCTCGCGTTCCTAGGTTGACTCCCCCAAAGAGTGGTGCCCCCAAGCGGCACGGACAAGGAAGATAGTCCGGTTCTTGAGTACCTTCTCTTTTCGGTCCAAAATGGACACAGGTTATTCCTCGTAAGACAAGTCGGTACCCACGACTAGCTCAGAATGGTCGAGAAAATGGCTCAGGTCCAAGACATACCTACGCAACTGAGACACATGAAATACGTCATGTACCTCACAAAGCAAAGGCAGAAGGGCAAGGCGATAAGAAACATCCCCTACCCGCTTGAGAATATCAAACGGCCTAACGTATCATGGACTAAGCTTCCCACGAACCCCGAATCTAATGACTCCACGGTGTGAACGAAATTCATAATACATGGTCGCCGACATAAAACTCTAGAGGTCTACGATATTGATCTGTCCAATGGCGATGTCGAACAGCGCAACTCGTAGCCGCTCTCTGATCTGCTTGACAACTTCTCTAGTCTGAGTGATCAATTCTGGGCCCAACATCTTTCTCTCACCAATGTCATCCCAAGCTAACGGTGACCTACACTTTCTTCTATATAATGCCTCAAAATGTGCCATATGGATGCTGGCCTAATAACTATTGTTATACGAGAATTATACTAAGTGCAGGTGTTTCTCCCATGATCCACCAAAGTCTAGGGTACAGGCTCGTAACATATCCTCCAAGGTCTAAATAGTTCTCTCGGACTGTTCATCTGTTTGAGGGTGGTACGTTGTACTAAATTTTAACTTAGTACCCAATCTCTCATGTAAGCTCTTCAAAAAATAGGAAGTGAACCTCAAATCTCGGTCTGATACTATACTTACTGGCATACCATATTGCCTCACAATCTCTCACATATACATATCTGCCAATTGTTTTATGGACTGTCCAATTCTGAAAGGAAGAAAATGTGCCACTTTAGTGAGACGATCCACTTTCACCTAAACTGTATCTCGTCCGGTCGGGGATCTAGGTAAACCGATCACAAAGTCCATAGTAACATGCTTCTATTTACACTCCAAAATAGGGAGAGGGTATAATAATCCTGTCAGCCTCGCTACTCTTCCTTTACTTGTTGACATATCAGGGATCAAAATACAAAATATGCTATCTCTCGCTTTATCCTGTTCCACCAGAAGTGTTGCTTAATATCTTAGTACATCTTCGTACTCCAAGATGGATAGAATACTGGGAATTATGGGCCTCAGTCATGATCTCTTGTCGTATATCCCCACTCTGCACATGGAGATGAGTTCCAAATTTTAACATCCCATCGCTGTGAATAGTCAACTCTTTCCTGAGTCCCGACTCGCATTCTGCTTGTAACCCCTGGATCCGTGAATCTTCTGCCTGAGCTTCCTTGATCCTTTCTACCAAAGTAGACTGTATCTGTAAACTAGCCAAGACTCCCTCATATTGTAAAAATACTATCTCTATCTCTCAAAGATCTTCTAGGATATGCTTCTGCATTGTCAGAAAAAATGCACCACCCATCCTGCTAAGAGCATCTGCTACTATATTAGCTTTTCCCGGATGGTATTGAAGTTCAACGTCATAATCCTTCAACAATTTCAGCCATCTCCTCTGCCTCATGTTCAAATTCTTCTGGGTAAATACATATTTTAAACTCTTATGGTCTATAAATATTTCTACCAGATCACCATACAAGTAATGCCTCCATAACTTGAGCGCAAACACCACTGCTGCCAACTCCAAGTCATGAGTCGGATAATTTTTCTCGTGATCCCGAAGCTTTTGTGATGCATATACTATCACTCTCCCATGATGCATCAAAACACATCAAAGACCCTTCTCTTATGCATCATACTACACTGCGAACCCTCCTGATCCTACTGGAAGTGTCAGGATCGGTGCCGAGATTAACCTTTTCTTCAGTTCTTCAAAAGCTGCCTGATATTCTGCTGACCATACAAACTTAACGTCCTTTCGAGTCAACCGGGTAATTGGTGTAGAGTTTAAAAGCATAAAAAGTGCACCTCAGATAGATAGCACAGTTGTCTACAAATAAACCCAACAGTAGAAGTATAACGTACTTTCTACTTGTTCCAGAAGAAAGACGTATATTTTCTTACTTTGGCGCACTTTCCATCTATTTCAGAGGGTGGCGCACTATGCAGAGATTAGAAAAGTGGCACACTTTCTTAAATGATATGAAAGATGGCACACAAACGATCTTCTCTCTTTTAATATTTAATGCAACAAATTGATACCTGACAAAGGCAAAAATCGAATAATCAGAGGTCATCATTACAGCGGAGATACGACACACAGACCCAGATTGTCGTTTAGTGACCCAGCCGCAGTGCCATTCTCCTAAGAAGTATGCCACAGTTTCATTCTCCTCAAAAGTGTGCAGTAGTGCACTCCTACAAAAGTGCGTCGTAATGCCACTCATTCAAAAGTGTGCCGTAATGCCACTCCTTCAAAAGTGCGCCGTAGTGCCACTCCTTTAAAAATGCCCAAGTCTCCAGGTGACTTATAAAGTGCGCATGCTATCATAACCGACAGTGAGCAGTTATGAAAGCGTATCTTACATGCCATACTTCTTGTAAAAGGTGTACAAATAACTGTCCTCCATGACCTATACTTTTCTCGTATAGGAAGCTACGAGTCAAGCATGCAGCAAGTTGTGCTCCCACTCATGCAGAACATGGAATGTTAATCCACCAAAAGTGCGCGCACACTGGTAAAACAGTGTTAAATTTCCAAAGTGTGGGCATATTCTCATAGCCACTCCTAAACTCTATAAATACAAGTTCTTCGCAACCATAAAAAGACACAGATAGACGGAGAGAAAAGGGGGGCTAGAATTCTCAAGTCTTTAAAATTCTAAAGCAGAGTGAGAGAAATAGAGGCTTCTCGTGCCATTGTGCCAGAGCTTTCTTATTATTCAACTCTCCAAGTTATTTGCAGCAATCTTCAAGTCTTTGAAATTCAAGAGCAGAAAAAGAGAAACAAAATCTTCTCGTGCCATTATGCTAGAGCTTTCTTGTTGTTCAACTCTCCAAGTTGTTCGTAGCCTTCCCTACATTTTTCTTTGCGTGTGTATTTCTTCATCATCGAATGGTCCAAGAAGTAAAGTGATCGTTTGCAGATCATATCTCTACAACTATACTTTTTCATAATTATTAAACTTAGATTCCTATTTAGGATCTTCTTTTGCACTTTTTTAACAGTTTGTAACACAAAAGTTTCGTAATCAAATGCTTTTTCTCGCAAACACAGAGATCCTTGCAAAATCTGACACGAACCTTCTGTAGTACCTTGCTAATCCAAGAAAACTGTGCACATCTGCCACGGTCTTCAGAACTGGCCAATTCTCTACCGCTTCAACTTTCTTGGGATCCACTGATACTCCTGCTCCCGAGATGATGTGTCCCAAAAATAAATTATGATCTAACCAGAACTTGCACTTGCTAAGTTTTGCATACAACTGATGCTCCCTCAAAGTCTGTAACACCTTCCTGAGATGCTCTTCATGTTCTTCTTTATTACAGGAGTACATCAGGATATCATCGATAAACACTACCACAAACTGATCTAAATAGGGCATGAAGATACGGTTCATCAAATCCATAAACACTGCTGGTGTATTGGTCAATCCGAATGGCATCACTAAGAACTCATAATGTCCATATAATGACCTGAATGTTGTCTTCGGTATGTCTTCTTCCCGTACTCGCACCTGATGATATTCGGATTGCAGATCAATCTTAGAGAATACTCTAGCTTCACTCAACTAATCAAATATGTCATCAATCCTAGGCAAGTGATACGTGTTCTTTACTGTCACTGTATTTAACTGTCCATTGTCAATGCATAGTCGGGTCGATCCATCCTTCTTCTTCACTAACACACTAGGGCTCCCCATGGTGACCCGCTGGTACGAATAATTTTTTTTGCCTTCAATTTTTCAACATGTTGATATAACTGGTCAAGTTCAGAAGGTGACATCTGGTAAACCTTATGAGATATATGCTTTGTTCCTGGCATCAACTCTATATTAAACTCTATCTCTCAAACCGAAGGCAATCCTGGAAGTTCTTTGGGAAAGACATCCATGAATTCGTTAAATATCTTGGGTATCAGTTCTTCTTCCGTTACTACCGCTGTGACTCCTTCTTCTTGCTGGCCTCTTGTAGACCTCACGAGCGTAAACTATTCCAAACCAGGGATACGAAATAACACTCTACCCCTATGACAATCTATCATAGCATGACTGTCTCTCAGCCAGTACATGCCCAAGATAACGTCAAAGTTACACTTAGGAAACTCAATCAACTTCGCGGGTAATAGGTGGTCACACACTATGACTGGACAGCCTAGGCACACCCTGCTAACTTCTACAAGCCCATTACCAGTGAATATATTTAGTCTCTCTGGCATCGTCTCAAACTCTAATCCAACACATGTCACTGCCACATTCTAAAAATAGGGGTATTTTTGACTTTTTATATATTATAAGTATTGTGTGTATTTAATTTATATAATTTCATAATGTGTGTATATATATATATATATATATATATATATATATATATATATATATATATATATATATAGTGTTCTTAATGTTTGAGCTAGTAGACTTGACCTAGAAACCCACTAGATGAACCCCTGATCGAAATGCAGGATTGTGGATTAATTTGTATTATTTTTAGGATTAAATTATTGAGTTTGTAATTAATTACCGTAATTTTATTTCATTGTTGTGCCTTACCATTGCTTCGATATTTGAAGCGCTACCCTAGCTTTCGTCTTCCAACAAATTTTACAACCTTGTCCTAGTCGTGCCCGTCTTTTATTCTGACCTTTGTGTAACTTATAATTATGTTCTCTTGTGCTTCATTTTAGCCGCACAATTTTCGTCATAGACATTTATTTTAAATTTTGAATGAATTCAATTTTGTATCCTTGTGCGTTCCAATCGAAATTGGAGACACAATCTCGACCCATTTTGAGCAACCCAAATTAGGATAATATTCTATTCTGAGTCTTCTTCATTCATGACACTTGTGTCCCACTTAATTTTAGTCTCATGTACTTCTAATTAATTTTAGAACACCAATGATATTAATTTTTAATTAAATTAATCTAAAATCCAACTTTGTGCAATTTTCTAATTGTTAGGCACTTTTATGCAAAAGTGCATTAAGGTGTCTATCCCATTGGACACAACACATAAAGAAACCCATTTCTCCTTTATGGGAATTTTTCCATAATTTTTGGGAGTGTGTAAAACCCCACATCAACCTCCTCAACCCATAGCCCTCCAAACTTGAACCAAATACAATCCTACCCATCCATTTTGAATCTAGGGAATCATAGCCCTTGGAATGCCTACATGAGAACCCTTTTTCCAAGTATTGACCAAGTCAAATATTTTTAGGTCAACCCAACACCATGTGTATATATATTCTTTCTTTTATTTTCCTTTTCTTTTTCTATTCCCTTCAACCAAACCAAGCAGCCGACCCATCCCTATTCTTCTCCTTCCCCTTTCCTTCAACCCCTCGACTGCCAGACCGAACCCCTTCGTCGAAGAACTCGACCGGATCCTCCCACCGCCAACCACTTGAGCGGTCGTGCACGACCCAGTCTTCGCCTGAGCCGATGCCATCTCCCTCCTCGTCACGGCCCCGAGCCGCTTCGACCCCCACGTCAACTTTGAACCCGCCTGCACCGAGCCCCTATCCACCTCGTCGACGACCAACTCACCGGAGCTCGCCCTCCCCGCCTGGACCAGACTCACCCGCTGCCAACCCGCCTCTTCTCGACCGGAACCGACCCCGAGCAGCCGCTGCACTGGCCATCCCCAACTTTGCACCCGCCTGAACGATGTTGCACCCGCCGCCCTCGTCGACTGGATCACGACCGTTGACCCCGTCTCTCCTTCCTCCTCCTCGTCGATCATGACCTGTTGTCCACCTGAACACCAGAGACCCGCTGAAGTCGACCGGAGAAGCCCGCTGCCGACCGTCGTCTGCACCCGAGCACGCGACACTCGTCGACCGTCGAAACCTGCCGGAGTCAATCGCTGAACCACCACTCCCCTTCCCCAACTGCTTCCCATCGACCTCCCTGAGCCCCTACTTCATCCTCCTCACCTGAGTTCTCCCTAACCTCGCCTAAGTTCACCATCATCATTGCCTTCACCATCATCATCACCTTGTCATCGTCGTCGTTGTCATCAACGTCGTGGACATCATCATCATCATCACCTCGTCGTCGTCATTGTCGCTCTCATGCACGTGCATGCCGAGGCCAAGGTGAGGAGTATTTTCTCTTGTGAATTGTTGTGTACGTATACGTATGCGTATATTGATTCATTTAGTATATATATTTAGTATATGTTTAATATATATATATATATATATATACTCGGGTCACCTAGTACACATATAAATATACATATTATTAACTAGCATATAACATTAATACTCATAATATATATGTATACCAATTAATTACATATATAATATATATGTGTATATACACTAATAGAATTTATACTATATATATATTAAACATATACATACCAATTATATACATATTAAACATATACTAGGGAATACATATACTATACATATATACCAATTGAGTTCATATACTATATATATATGAACTCAATTGGTATATATGTATAGTATATGTATAGTATACTATATATATATATATATATATATATATATATATATATATATATATATAGTATATGAACTCAATTGGTATATATGTATAGTATATGTATTCCCTAGTATATGTTTAATATGTATATAATTGGTATGTATATGTTTAATATATATATAGTATAAATTCTATTAGTGTATATACACATATATATTATATATGTAATTAATTGGTATACATATATATTATGAGTATTAATGTTATATACTAGTTAATAATATGTATATTTATATATGTACTAGGTGACCCGAGTGTAATTACGGATATCCCGTAGTTACATTGACCTGTGACCATGTAATATGTTAGCAGACTGCCATATATACACTGACGTACTGGCAAGACCCATATTATTTTTTGACTGTCTGATCTTGCACAGCAATTGCAGACGTGACACCCGTGCAGCTAAACGCACGCTTGACCATGTTAGATGACTAGGATCACCTCTAGAGTACCCCTGAGTTCAGTATAATTATGGTTATCTATGTGCTAGTATTTTGTCTGATGTTGTATTGTATTATATTATATGTATATAGGACCATTGGATTGTTCTGCGAGACTTCAGGAGCATGATATTGGTATTGCCAACTAAGGACCCCAAACGAGTACATTCTCTGATAATTTTTGTTATTTGATAATTTCTATAATTTAAGTATTTAGAAATGTTACATCTGATTCTTGGCACTGTGCTACACGAACTAGTATATAGATTGAATCTTTAGTCATGAGATGTTACATTGGTTATCGTATTGACATTGTACACGACATTGATATTAGACATTGATATTAGATATTGTACATGATATATTGGACATTGATCGTGTATTGTGACATGTCATGGTTGGATCCACAGTACTAGTTGGAGGGCGGGGAAATTGCTAGTGAGAGATGTGATCAAATCCCTATCGTACAAGTGTAGACATTGATAGTGTCACGTCCCAGTCCCAAAAATATACGGGACCAGGCCACGTGGCAATAGCCAGCTGTCACGTCTCCGAGGATATCCCAATTTAATGGATCCTAACGAAGAGTGCTACGCTATCCTAAAATACTAACATGTCCAAAATTTAATCAACAACAGGTAATCTAATCTCATCCACAAAATAATCAGCAAGCAGTACTAAAATAAATACTGGAACATAAACGCCAGTCTCAAATATCATAGTACAACCAAGAATGTCTGGTGGGAACAAACCCACTACTAGGACGATAATAAAGTACTGAATGACAGATAAAAAGAGTAATGACTATGGCATCTACTAACTAGATAAAGATGCTCCCAATCCTTGGCAGAAGGCCTACCAATTGATCATGGAAACTCTGACGGTAGCACCTCTAGCTCCTCTGCGATAGCGTACCTCGTCTCCTGTCCCGGGCCATACAATATGGGGTAATATGCCTTGTCCAAATCTGGAAAGGTACTAGGTCCTCAGAGGGACGTAACAAGATACATAGAAGCATGCCATATATATAAATACTGAATAAAATAAATAAAGGGTGTGCTAACAACCTAAGTGAATGCAATATGAGGACAACTTTGGTACGTATGGGTAGGCGTAGGCATAACGTCCATACCGCTCTGAAGAACATGGAAGCTGCATAGTATAAATAATATCCATATTGCTCCGAAGAACGTAGAATCTGCATAGAATATAATGTCCATATCGCTCCGAAGAACGTAGAATCTGCATAAAGGGAGTCATTGGATCCGTGGCTCCTCTGGATACTACGATTTCTAATGTGTGTATCCCATACGCCTACTAGTTGTCCTCCCCGCCCAATGTAGATACACAAATCGAATACTCGATGTGCATACCACGTATCTATATGACAAGTCTCTACTAATACAAAATCCTGAATTATGCGCTAACCGTGATGCATGTCACACGCACCGATAGCTAGTCGAGTACGCGAACCCGTATCCCAATATGAATTTGTCACTGTGAAATATGCAAGAGTGTCAGGTCTCGGAAGATACCAGAGTATCCTCCCAATGAGGTAAGTCTGGTAGTGACTAGGCCAAGTACACTAATCATCGACGCATCCGTCGACTGTACTCGAGTCAATCTCAGACGCGCACAGTCATATAAAATAAAGCAACAAGATATCATACAACATATGCATCATTTAATTTAAACAGTAAATATTATAAGGTATCTTGCCTGGGTCCTCAAGCTGTGAATGCCAATAGCCTGCTCCTACAGTGTCTCCTGGCTGGTCTAGTGACCCTAAACATACAATATAATATAGCAATCTAGCATCAGACACTAAAGCAATACATACACAAACTATGACGCTGCTCTTAGGTATTGACGCAAGGTCACGGCTGGCCAACTACAGAGTCTCGTGTGCACGTAGCTAAGGTGCATATGTGTCCTGTCCTCAGTTATCGTGTCTCTCGCGATAATAAGTTATCGAAGTTATGGGTCACCAAGCAATTTATGTTTTGTACGAATACATGTCCTTATTTTCCATGTTAAGTATACTTGATCAATGTCAAGGTTTTTGGTGAATTACAAGTTCTTATAACAAGTCATATTATCAGGGTTATTTACTAATTTATTAATTACTAACTTATTAATTATTAATCTGATCTAATTAACATACTTACATACACATATATATTTCCCATGATTTACTTGTGTCCTTTAGGTGATACCATGACACGACGACCCAACGACACATGAAGTTATTAATAGCACAACAGGTATTACTTGGTCGTGGCCAAGAGGGGGTTTGGCTCATCTTTGGCGCGTACTCCGGCGATCGGCGGACAACAGCAGCAGCGGCAGCAATTGCAGCAGTTGCAACAGCGGCAGCAGCAGCCTGGCAGCGGCAGCAGCGATGGTTTGGCGGTGGGGAAAGGTGGTCAGGGTCGTGGGGAAGGGGTGCTGGTCGGACTCGCAGTGGTGGCTGGCGGTGCTGGAGGGGGTAGAGGTTGGGAGCAATCGGGCGACTTGGGGAAGTCGGCTAGGGGTCGGGTTGGATGGATGATGGGGATGGTTGATGGCGATGGTGCATGTGGCCTGAGGGGAGGGGTCCGGTGGCTAGGGGGTGCAGGCGGCGGTCGTGGTTGTGGAGGTGGCGGCCTGAGGTGGTGGTGGTGTTTGTGAAGTCGGGGAAGGAAGAGGGTGTTCGGCTAGGGTTGAGGAGTGGTGGTGATGATTATGATTTTAGGGTTTTTAGTAGAGAAAAGATGTATATTTATATAGGAGGAGAATTATAGGCTATCCTCGGGATTTGGGCTGGCCAGGGCTCTTTGGAGTGGGGGCTTGTCTACATGAAAGGGTGTACATGGGCTTGGTTAGGTCTTGCTTTGGGGTGAGTTTGGCCTCTAATTTAATTTAATTAAAATAATTGCACAAAGTGTTTTATTGCCAATTAAAAATACATGGGATTAAAATTGGGTGGGACACCAGAGTCATGGGCGTAGCAGGCTCAGAATAGGTTAATACCCTAATTTAGGTTTTAAGGAATTGGATTGAGGTTATGCCTCAAATTCATATAAGAATGGGCAATTAAGAGAAATTGGTTTTATTGGAATTATTTAGGGACGTTTGTAACGAATATTGCGCAGCTAAAATGAAGCACAATATTAAGTATTTAAAAGTTACACAAGGGTCAGATGGGTAGTCTGGCATGTCTAGGAGATGTGTATAAACTTGGTTTGAAGGTAACTACTAGTGTAGCGCTCCAAACATCGAAGCAACGGTGAGGTATAATAGATCACATAATTGTTGCACATTATTATTAGTTGTATCCAAATTAATCCTAGTCTCTCAATCTAAATTAAATAAATCCTAAATTGGTCGAGGGGGTTTACAGATAGTGTTAATCATACACCTCACGTATGATTAGCCAGGCCATGTAGCTATCGAACAAGTTCCCAAGCTGATCACATTTCGAAACTACTATTTCAAACACTTAGAATAGTTACAGTTCTCTATTTTAGTTCATATACTACATCACTCGTATATGATATTGTACCTCTTTTTTTTTATTTTATATATGCACTGACTGTACCATATTGCCTATATTGCCTGTCTATTTATTTTTGCTATTGCATTTATTCATTGTCTTCTCTCAGTATATAGCATCATCTATTTATTGTTTTATAGTCCTTATCAATTAACTAGAACTGTTATTTGGGTTGTACTTTGCTCCATCTTGACTGAAAATATTTTTCCAGACTACGCCTTAGAGGACTGGTGTCCGACATTTTATGGACCACAGGGAGAGTAGCTGCAGCCTTGGACTTTGTAGCAGGTATGATTCCCGAGAGGTCTAGTCGGGATCATTAGTTATTTAGTTAGTTTTCTTTAGCGTATTTTTGGTATCGGATTTATCTCCGGCATATTTTGTTGAGACTTGGATATTATTGTTGAGTTAGATTATTTCTATTTAGACTTGTGTTGCATTTTGATTATTTATTTCTTCGATATCTTATCGTGCTGTAGTTGTGTGATTGGGTATATTATTAATATTATATTGTGATATCCGTGTCTCCTTATGGAGTTGGATGATCGTGTGAGATTGTTTAGATAGTATTATGACCTAGACAGCGTTCTACTGCCGATGCTGCGGCGTAGGCTGAACGTACCCAGGTACTCATGCCCCAAAATCCGGGTATGGGTATTGACACATTTTTAGTGGTGGCCCATGAGGTCAGACTTCGGAAGTTGTGCGATATCGTGGTAGTGTGACATTTTAGTTATACTGCTGCATGCCTGCGATAGGATCTAGGATATAGCATACTAGGATGAGAGTGAATACTCAATCACAATTAGGAATATTTCTAATCTATTTATCTTGTTATCCTTATTTTTCGTCTGAATATTGCTTCCTTAGAATTTTACTGTCCTCCCTTGATGATATCGCATCTATTGCCTTAATTTATTCTTTTCGGTCTGCCTTCAGGATGCCGCCGAGGACAAGATCTATGTGGGTGGGAGCATCAGCTTCAGAGGAGTCTTCCACCTCTCCACCTAACAGACAGACATCTGGAGTTCCTTCTCTCCCATATATTCAGAGGATTGCCCCAGCTATGACGGACAACCATCCACCTCCACCGATACCGATTTCCGGATGTGTGCCCACTGACGGGGCACAGATGTTTACACTGATCCAAGGCATGTTAGAGCCCAGAGAGTGACAACAGAAGCTCAGCGAGTTCAAGCTGAGGCTCAGAGCGTGCAAGAAGAGGCGCACCAGGCACAGACAGAGCTGATGAGAGAGAGCATGGAGAATGCTCATCAGGTGGCTCTCCAGGCTGTGGAGAGAGTAGCACAATAATAGCAGTTTCCTGGCCAGCAGCAACAGCAGAGATCAGGCACTATAGTGGACTTCAAGAGGATGATGCCTCGAGAGTTCAAAGGCACATAAGGAATACTCTACGCTGACGATTGGTTAGAGGACATAGAGAGGAACTTGCGCTTAGCACAGATTCCAGAGATTCTTCAGATCGAGGCCGCTGGCAGTCAGATGTTTGATATCGCACTGACATAGTATCGTACCGAGCCGAGACTCACTGACGGAGGACTTACTTGGGTGGACTTCAAGGAGAAATTCTTTCCTGACGTAGCTTTGGGAGCATTGGAAAGTCAGTTACATGACTTAGTCCAAGAAAGCATGTCAATTGACGAATACGCTACAGAGTTTTGCCGATTGAGTCGATTCGCTCTATCGATGATTCGAGACCCAGGAGACCGAGCACGGAAATTCAGGAAGGGATTGAATAGAGAGATCAAGTCTCGTACTTCGGGACGACGCACTGCTATATTTGAGGGTATTCTGATGGATGCCCAGATTGTTGAAGATGACTTAGACCTCAGGCCCAAGAGAGGACGCGACACTTCTGGAGGAACAAGTTGTAACCTTCGTATCCTGAAATTCATGCTTAAATGTTGTTATTAGGTTAATTTGGGACTATTGGGATTTTTTCATAATTTTTAGTTAATTAAAAACTAGTAACCTAATTTCCTAGGACTTTCAAGAATTTATTTTAGATTCAAACTTAATTAAAAATGTTCCAAACTTTTATTTTAGGTTCTAAATAATAAAATATATTTTCTAGAATTTTTGGGAATTTTCTGAATACTTTTAGTATTTATTGGGAGTTATTTAGACTAATAACTAATTTTTAGGACTTGTAGAATTTATTGTGCAATCCCAGGAATATAGAATGGACCCACGTTATTTTCTAGGGTTTATAATATTATTATATATTTTCTGGAATTATTTCAGAATTTTTGGAATAATTTTAGTATTTATTTTTAGTTAAATGGGTAAAACTAATGTTTAGAGCTTCTCCTAATTAAGTAGGAAAAATATGAATATAAAATTATTCCAAATATTTTTCTAGAGTTTTTAAATTCAAAATATATTTTTTGTAATTTTTCCAGATTTTTATGATTATTTTTAATATTTATTTTGAGTTATTTAGATTTAAAACGACTTAAATAATGTTTTGATAAGGGCAAATCAAAAACAAATAATATAACCAAAACCATCCAATCAGATTCTAACATGTGTTAGGATATAAATATCCATTCAGCCACAAGTACATCCCTATATATATATATATATATATATATATATATATATATTATTATAACCCTAATTATTCCATTATTTTAGAGAGAGAGATTTTGGAGAATTGTCATCTAGGGTTCCTTCATCTTCCATAAGCCATTGCGCATAGCTCCGGACTCCAAACGAGGTCTAGTTTGTTGTATTAGAACAATATTGAGGTTAGATTTCTGATTATATAATTTGTTTTATGAAATTATGAATATTAAATTCTGGAAAATTCGTAGAGTACAGCATGTCCGAAAATAGACGTGTTTCAATATTTTCGCGATTCCGGGAGAACCAGGAATCAAAATCATGAACCGTTTAAAGTTTGGGGAATCTAATATCGAGATCATTGACATATGTTTTTCCCAGAATTTAATTCGATGTATTTTCATACTGTTAATTCTGTAGAACTTCTAGGTTAGGATTTAACCATCAGTGCACAATACAAAATTTGTATGTGCCATAATTCCTAAACGAATTTGAATTCGGACGAGCCATAAATTCCAGAATATTTTTGATGATGAAATCTACAGGAAATCATGCATGAAAATCGAGTTTGTGTCGGTTGACTTTTCGGTCAACAACGCCTCGATTTGCGTGCCATGAGTCCCGAGTCGATATAAATTTAGTTTTTTTAGGCAAATTTAGATTTTGACATAAAAATCAGAATAATAAAATTAAAATAAGATTTTAGAATAATTATTCCAGAATTAAATAAATTAAAATAAATTATCTTTTGACATGGTAAAATTGTAATACATAGGTTGTTTGGACTATGACTTGGATTCTGATTCATACCAGCAAAGGACCACAGGCGAGTACATTCTCTGATAATTTTCGTTATTTGATAATTTCTATAATTCAAGTATTTAAAAATGTTACATCTGATTCTTGACACAGTGCTACACGGACTAGTATATAGATTGGATCTTTAGTCATGAGATGTTACATTGGTTATCGTATTGATATTGCACACGACATTAATATTAGACATTGATATTAGACATTGTACATGATATAGTGGACAGTGATCGTGTATTATGACGTGTCATGATTGGATCCACAGTGCTAGTTGGGGGCGGGGAAATTGCTAGTGAGGGATGTGATCAAAATACCTATCGTACAAGTATAGACATTGAACAGTGTTAATCATACACCTCACGTATGATTAGCCAGGCCATGTAGTCATCGAACAAGTTCCCAAGCCGATCACATTTCGAAACTACGATTTCAAACACTTAGAATAGATACAGTTCTCTATTTTTGTTCATATACTACATCACCCGTATATGATATTGTAGTTCTTCTCTTCATTTCATAAATACACTGACTGTACCATATTTGCCTATATTGCCTGTCTTTTTATTTTATCATTGCATTTATTTATTGCCTTCTCTCAGTATATAGCATCATCTATTTATTGTTTTATAGTCCTTATCAATTAACTGGAACTGTTATTTGAGATATACTTTGCTCCATCCTGATTGGAAATATTTTTCCAGACTACGCCTTAGAGGACGGGTGTCCGACATTTTATGGACCACAAGGAGAGTAGCTGCAGACTTGGACTTGGTAGCACAGGTGTGATTCCCGGGAGGTCTAGTCGGGATCACTAGTTAATTAGTTAGTTTCTTTTAGCAGTTTTTGGTACCGGATTTGTCTCTGGCATATTTAGTTAAGACTTGGATATTATTGTTGAGTTAGATTATTTCTATTTTAGACTTGAGTTGCATTTTGATTTATTTATTCTTCGATATCTTATCATGCTTTAGCTATGTGATTGAGTATTGTTCATATTATATTGTGATATCTGTGACTCCTTATGGAGTTGGATGCTCGTGTGAGATTATTTAGATAGTATTATGACCTAGACAGCGTTCTACCGCCGATGCTGCGGCGTAGGCTGGACGTACCCACGTACTCGTGCCCCAAAATTCGGGTTCGGGTCGTGACACGTTTTTAGTGGCGGCCCATGCAGGTCAGACTTTGCAATTAGAGCGATGTCGTGGTAGTGCGACAACTTAGTTGTACTACTGCATACCTGCGATAGGATCTAGGATATAGCATACTAGGATGAGAGCGGATACTCAATCACAACTAGGAATATTTCTAATCTATTATCTTGTTGTCCTTATTTTCCTTCTGAATGTTGCTTCCTTAGAATTTTATTGTCCTCCCTTGATGATATCACATCTATTGCCTTGATTGATTCCTTAGTACCGTAGTTTGTATTCACGATTTTCTTGTTAGAATGTAGTTAATAGTACACCCTGACAGAGACTGCAATACTATGACAAAAGTGACCATAACCATACATATTTTTCTTAGATTGCATGTTATATGATTGTAGGTAGAATTCCCTTAGACTTTGATTGTTGAGGATTTGACTGTAGTAAAGATTAACGAAGAGGTTATGACTTGACAAAGTGAGACAAGGTGCCTTAAATTTCGAGGAGAAATATTAAATTAAATAAAGAGTTGGAAATTTAATATGGCAGAATTGAAGATTTTGTTAAATCATTGATTTTTATGAAGATTATGAAATGATTGAAATTATCATTGAATTTTGAAGAATTTAAGAAGGCTATCAATATATTTATTAGACTGCAAGTTATGAACTTATATTTTGAATATTGTATTGGAGGTTTCATAAGTATTACATCGTTGAGTATTGCAAAAAAAAATTTGAGGAATAAGAACACAAATGGATTAGTGTTGAATTCAAATTTTGGGATAAGATTCAATTTTATAATATGCATTGATTGGATTAAATTAGAGGAGTAAGATCATTAATGGATTAGTGTTTGAATTCAATTTTTGTGATATGATTTTTAAATTTTATGAATATGCATTGATTGGATTTCAATTAGAGGATTGAATATTAAATTCTTGTATTCGTTATTAACTTAAATTTTTGGAGGAGATTGTAATAAGAATGAAATTTAATTTTTATTTCGAGGATTTTCAGGAATAGGATATTTTGAAAATTTTGTGAAATAATAATGTGGATTTACTTCATAATTATTTGGTTTGATGAATTTAATTCTAATGGTAATAAATAAATAAATAAAATAATTGAGGATTTTAAATTTTGAGGACGAAATTTTTTTTTAGGTGGGTAGACTTGTAACCTCCGTATCCTGAAATTCATGCTTAAATGTTGTTATTAGGTTAATTTGGGACTATTGGAATTTTTTCATAATTTTTAGTTAATTAAAAACTAGTAACCCTAATTTCCTAGGACTTTCAAGAATTTATTTTAGATTCAAACTTAATTAAAAATATTCCAAACTTTTATTTTTGGTTCTAAATAATAAAATATATTTTTTAGAATTTTTGGGAATTTTCTGAATACTTTTAGTATTTATTGGGAGTTATTTAGACTAATAACTAATTTTTAGGACTTGTAGAATTTATTGTGCAATTCCAGGAATATAGAATGGACCCACGTTATTTTCTAGGGTTTATAATATTATTATATATTTTCTGGAATTATTTCAGAATTTTTGGAATAATTTTAGTATTTATTTTTAGTTAAATGGGTAAAACTAATGTTTAGAGCTTCTCCTAATTATAGTAGGAAAAATATGAATATAAAATTATCCCAAATATTTTTCTAGAGTTTTTAAATTCAAAATATATTTTTTGTAATTTTTCCAGATTTTTATGATTATTTTAATATTTATTTTGAGTTATTTAGATTTAAAATGACTTAAATAATATTTTGATAGGGGCAAATCAAAAACAAATAATATAACCAAAATCATCCAATCAAATTCTGACACGTGTCAGCCCATAAATATCTATTCAGCCGCAGGTACATCCCTATATATATATATATATTATTATAACCCTAATTATCCTATTATTTTAGAGAGAGAGAGATTTTGGAGAATTGTCATCTAGGGTTCCTTCATCTTCCAAAAGCCATTGCGTATAGCTCCGGACTCCAAACGAGGCCTAGTTTTTTGTGTTAGAACGATATTGAGGTTAGATTTCTGATTATATAATTTTTTTTACGAAATTATGAATATTAAATTCTGGAAAATTCGTAGAGCACAGCATATCCGAAAATAGACGTGTTTTAATGTTTTCGCGATTTTGGGAGAACCAGGAATCAGAATCATGAACCGTTTAAAGTTTTGGAAATCTAATGTCGAGATCATTGACATATGTTTTTTTCCAGAATTTAATTCGATGTATTTTCATACTGTTAATTCTGTAGAACTTCTAGGTTAGGATTTAACCATCAGTGCACGATACAAAATTTGTATGTGCCATAATTCCCAAACGGATTTGAATTCGGATGAGCCATAAATTCTAGAATATTTTTGATGATAAAATCTACAAGAAATCATGCATGAAAGTTGAGTTTGTGTCGGTTGACTTTTCGGTCAACAGTGCCTCGATTTGCGTGCCATGAGTCCCGAGTCGATATAAATTTAGTTTCTTTTAGGCAAATTTAGATTTTGACATAAAAATCAGAATAATAAGATTAAAATAAGATTTTAGAGTAATTATTCCAGAATTAAATAAATTAAAATAAATTATCTTTTGACATGGTAAAATTGTAATACATAGGTTGTTTGGACTGTGACTTGGATTCTGATTCATACCAGCAAAGGACCACAGGCGAGTACATTCTCTGATAATTTTTGTTATTTGATAATTTCTATAATTCAAGTATTTAAAAATGTTACATCTGATTCTTGATACAGTGCTACACGGACTAGTATATAGATTGGATCTTTAGTCATGAGATGTTACATTGGTTATCGTATTGACATTGCACACGACATTGATATTAGACATTGTACATGATATAGTGGACATTGATCGTGTATTATGACGTGTCATGATTGGATCCACAGTGCTAGTTGGGGGCGGGGAAATTGCTAGTGAGGGATGTGATCAAAATACCTATCGTACAAGTATAGACATTGAACAGTGTTAATCATACACCTCACGTATGATTAGCCAGGCCATGTAGTCATCGAACAAGTTCCCAAGCCGATCACATTTCGAAACTACGATTTCAAACACTTAGAATAGATACAGTTCTCTATTTCTGTTCATATACTACATCACCCGTATATGATATTGTAGTTCTTCTCTTCATTTCATAAATACACTGACTGTACCATATTTGCCGATATTGCCTGTCTCTTTATTTTATCATTGCATTTATTTATTGCCTTCTCTCAGTATATAGCATCATCTATTTATTGTTTTATAGTCCTTATCAATTAACTGAAACTGTTATTTGAGATGTACTTTTCTCCATCCTGACTGGAAATATTTTCCAGACTACGCCTTAGAGGACGGGTGTCCGACATTTTATGGACCACAAGGAGAGTAGCTGCAGACTTGGACTTGGTAGCACAGGTGTGATTCCCGGGAGGTCTAGTCGGGATCACTAGTTAATTAGTTAGTTTCTTTTAGCAGTTTTTGGTACCGGATTTGTCTCTGGCATATTTAGTTGAGACTTGGATATTATTGTTGAGTTAGATTATTTCTATTTTAGACTTGAGTTGCATTTTGATTTATTTATTCTTCGATATCTTATCGTGCTTTAGCTATGTGATTGAGTATTGTTCATATTATATTGTGATATCTGTGACTCCTTATGGAGTTGGATGCTCGTGTGAGATTATTTAGATAGTATTATGACCTAGACAGCGTTCTACCGCCGATGCTGCGGCGTAGGCTGGACGTACCCACGTACTCGTGCCCCAAAATTCGGGTGCAGGTCGTGACACAAGTGGTAACATAGGACCGGCCAAGCGCCCACACTTTTAACAACAACAACAGAGGCCGTACCAGCAGCAGCATCAGCAACACCAGGCACCAGTTCGTGTTCAGCAGGATTAGCAACAGCCTCCGAGAGAGACACAGCAGATTGTTATTACTGTAAGAAGCCAGGTCATCTTTGGAAGAACTGTAGAGTGAGGCTAGGACTTTGTTTGCACTGTGGCGCTGTGGGACATCGAGTGAGGGATTGTCTTCAAGCCCCTTATCTTTCCGGCCAGTGAGCAGCTCCAAATCATAGAGATCCAGTTAGGCCACCTGTGAAACCGCATATTGCGCAGTACCCGCGAAGGGAGCCACCCCAGCAGGGCAGGACATTTGCGATGATGGTCGAGGAGACCGATACTGCAGGTGATGTGTTAGCAGGTTCTGTTCTTTTTTTCCCTTCTTTCTCTTCTATTTGATTGATTGATTAATTGATTCCTTAGTACCATAGCTTGTATTCGTGATTTTTTTTATTAGAATGTAGTTAGTAGTACACCCTGACAGAGACTACAATACCATGACGAAAGACACCATAACCATATATGTTTTCCTTATATTGCATATTGAATGACTGTAGGTAGAATTTTCTTAGACCTTGATTGTTGGGGGATTGACCATAGTGAAGATTAATGAAGAGGTTATAACTTGACAGAGAGAGACAATGTGCCTTAAATTTTGAGGACGAAATTCTTTTAAGGAGGGTAGACTTGTCACTACCACATTCTAAAAATAGGGGTATTTTTGACTTTTATATATTATAAGTATTGTGTGTATTTAATTTAAATAATTGCATGATATGTGTATTTATATATATATATATATATATATATATATATATATATATATATATATATATATATATATATATATATATATATATATATTATATAGTGTTCTTAATGTTTGAGCTAGTAGACTTAACCTAGAAGCCCACTAGATGAACCACTGACCGAAATATAGGATTGTGGATTAATTTGTATTATTTTTAGGATTAAATTATTGAGTTTGTAATTAATTATCGTAATTTTATTTTATTGTTGCACCTTACCGTTGCTTCGATAGTTGGAGCGCTACCCTAGCTTTTGCCTTCCAACAAATTTTACAACCTTGTCTTAGTCGTGCCCGCCTTTCATTCTGACCTTTGTGTAACTTACAATTATGTTCTCTTGTGCTTCATTTTAGCCGCACAATTTTTGTCGCAGACATTTATTTTAAATTCTGAATGAATTTAATTTTGTATCCTTGTGCGTTCCAATCGAAATTGGAGACACAATCTCGACCCATTTTGAGCAACCCAAATTAGGATAATATTCTATTCTGAGTCTTCTTCATTCATGATACTTGTGTCCCACTTAATTTTAGTCCCATTTACTTCTAATTAATTTTAGAACACCAATGATATTAATTTTTAATTAAATTAATCCAAAATCTAACTTTGTACAATTTTTCAATTGTTGGGCACTTTTATACAAAAGTTCATTAAGGTGTCCACCCCATTTGACACAACACATAAAGAAACATATTTCTCCTTCATGAGAATTTTTCCATAATTTTTGGGAGTGTGTAAAATCCCACATCAACCTCCTCAACCCATAGCCCTCCAAACTTGAACCAAATGCAATCCTACCCATCCATTTTGAATATAGGGAATCATAGCCCTTGGAATGCCTACATGAGAACCCTTTTTCCAAGTGTTGACCAAGTCAAATATTTTTAGGTTAACCCAAAACCATGTGTATATATATTCTTTCTTTTATTTTCCTTTTCTATTCCCTTCAACCAAACCAAGCAGTCGACCCATCCTTATTCTTCTCCTTCCCCTTTCCTTTAACCCCTCGACAGCCGGACCGAACCCCTTCGCCGGAGAACTCAACCGGATCCTCCTGCCACCAATCACTTGAGCCGTCGTGCATGACCCAGTCTTCGCCTGAATCGCTGCCATCTCCCTCCTCGTCACGGCCCCGAGCCGCTTCGACCCCCACGTCGACTTCGAACCCGCCTGTACCGAGCTGCTGTCCACCTCGTCGATGACCAACTCGTCGGAGGTCGCCCTCCCCGCCTGGACCAGACTCATCCGCTGCCAATCCGCCTCTCCTCCTCGACCGGAACCGACCCCGAGAATCCGCTGCACTCGCCATCCCCGACTTTGCACCCGCCTGAACGACGCTGCACCCGCCGCCCTCGTCGACCGGATCATGACCGTCGACCCCGCCTCTCCTTCCTCCTCCTCGTCGATCATGACCTGCTGTCCACCTGAACACCAGAGACCCGCTAAAGTTGACCGGAGAAGCCCGCTGCCGACCGTCGTCTGCACCCGAGCACGCGACACTCGTCGACCGTCGAAACCTGCCAGAGTCAACCGCTGAACCACCACTTCCCTTCCCCGACTGCTTCCCATCGACCTCCCTAAGCCCCTACTTCGTCCTCCCACCTGAGTTCTCCCTGACCTTGCCTAAGTTCACCATCATCATCGCCTTCACCATCATCATCACCTCGTCGTCGTCGTCGTCATCATCAATGTCATGGACATCATCGTCATCATCACCTCGTCGTCATCTCGCCGCTCTCGTACACGTGCACGTCGAGGCCAAGGTGAGGAGTATTTCCTCTTGTGAATTATTGTGTACGCATATGTACGCATATGCGTATATTGATTCATTTAGTATATGTATTTAGTATATGTTTAATATATATATTGGTATATATATATATATATATATATATATATATATATAAACTCAATTGGTATATATGTATAGTATATATATTCCCTAGTATACGTTTAATATGTATATAATTGGTATGTATATGTTTAATATATATATAGTATAAATTCTATTAGTGTATATACACATATATATTATATATGTAATTAATTGGTATACATATATATTATGAGTATTAATGTTATATGCTAGTTAATAATATGTATATTTATATATGTACTAGGTGACCCGAGTGTAATTACGGATATCCCGTTGTTACATTAACCTGTGACCATGTAATATGTTAGCAGGCTGCCATATGTACAATGACGTACTAGCAAGACCCGCATTATTTTTTGACTGTCTGATCTTGCACAGCAATTGCAGACATGACACCCGTGCAGCTAAACACATGATTGACCCTGTTAGATGACTAGGATCACCCTTAGAGTACCCCTGAGTTCAGTATAATTATGGTTATATATGTGCTAGTATTTTGGCTGATGTTGTATTATATTATATTATATGTATATAGGACCATTGGATTGTTCTACGAGACTTCAGGAGCAGGACATTAGTATTGCCAGCTAAGGACCCCAGGCGAGTACATTCTCTGATAATTTTCATTATTTGATAATTTTTATAATTCAAGTATTTAAAAATGTTACATCTGATTCTTGACACTGTGCTACACGGACTAGTATATAGATTGGATCTTTAGTCATGAGATATTACATTGGTTATCGTATTGACATCGTACACGATATTGATATTAGACATTGATATCAGACATTATACATGATATATTGGACATTGATCATGTATCGTGATATGTCATATTTGGATCCACAGTACTAGTTGGGGGCGAGAAAATTGCTAGTAAGAGATATGATCAAATCCCTATCGTACAAGTGTAGACATTGATAGTGTTAATCATACACCTCACGTATGATTAGCCAGGCCATGTAGCTATCGAACAAGTTCCCAAGTCGATCACATTTTAAAACTACTATTTCAAATACTTAGAATTGTTACAGTTCTCTATTTTAGTTCATATACTACATCACTCGTATATGATATTGTACCTCTTTCTTTTCATTTCATATATGCACTGACTGTACCATATTGCCTATATTGCCTGTCTCTTTATTTTTGCCATTGCATTTATTCATTGTCTTCTCTCAGTATATAGTATCATCTATTTATTATTTTATAGTCCTTATCAATTAACTGTAACTGTTATTTGGGTTGTACTTTGCTCCATCCTGACTGGAAATATTTTTCCAGACTATGCCTTAGAGGACTGGTGTCCGACATTTTATGGACCATAGGGAGAGTAGCTGCTGCCTTGGACTTTGTAGCAGGTGTGATTCCCGGGAGGTCTAGCCGGGATCACTAGTTATTTAGTTAGTTTCCTTTAGCGTATTTTGGTACCGGATTTGTCTCCGACATATTTTGTTGAGACTTGGATATTATTATTGAGTTGGATTATTTCTATTTAGACTTGTGTTATATTTTGATTATTTATTTCTTCGATATCTTATCGTGCTGTAGTTGTGTGATTGAGTATATTGTTCATATTATATTATGATATCCGTATCTCCTTATGGAGTTGGATGCTCGTGTGAGATTGTTTAGATAGTATTATGACCTAGACAACGTTCTACCGTCGATGCTGCGACGTAGGCTGGACGTACTCACGTACTCGTGCCCCAAAATCCGGGTACGGGTCGTGGCACATGTCATAAATTATTCAAATATAAATGAATGTAAAGCTCCTAAATCAATTAATGCTATAGTAGGAAAAGATGCGACAGAAATATTACCTGCCACTACATCACATGATGCCAAAGCCTCATCCAAAGACAAGGTGAATGTGTACCCTTGGCCTTGTCGAGCTCCTTACTGTTGCCTTTCCTGGTGGCGTAGTCGTGGTCTCTATTGTCCTTGCTGCTATTGGTGCTGGTATTGATGTTGATGTTGCCTATACATCTTAGCCTGCGTCGGTAATGATCGCTGAGCTAACAGCCTCACCGACAATGCTGGCTTTCCACGTTACATTGCTCTTGGTGCTGGCAATGCAGAAAATTGGGGTATTGGTCCCCCTGACCTCTACATTAATGGGCATATAACAATCCTATGTTCGGGGCTACCATATCTCAGGCACAACCCATTTGCTGCCCTACAATCACTTCTAGTATAGCCTCCCTTACCATAATACGTATAGCTTGTTAATGTTGACTGGCTATGTTGCTGCTGGTGCTACGGCTGTTGTTGTCAAGATAGTGCCATTATTGTTGAAAATATCACTCCGTGCAGTGCTGTGTCACGAATACAAATGCTATGAGATCGTGCGGACATTCGGGGTGATGCTCATCCTCCAATGCTCAGTGCATGAGACCTCTTCTGGCCTTCTGTCCTCGATGTCATCCTTTGAAAAGTTAGTTCGTACCTCCTAGCCGTTACTTATATGTCATCAAAAGTCTGGTATTTGTGTCCCTTTACAAATTACAGAATCTTCAAATGAAGTCCTTATTGGAACCTCATTGACCTGTCTTGCTCTGTTGCAATCATTGTTAGTGCAAATATACTCAGTCGGCTAAATTCTGCTACGTAGCAGTCCACTGTTCTACCAGACTGCTTGAGGTTAATAAACCTTTACTATAATTCAAACTGGGCCACGACTCCAAAATACTTTATTCTGAATCAAATTCTAAAATTATTCCAAGAAATAGGCTGCCTCAAGCTGACCTTCTCTACCGTCCACCAATCCTTCGCGAGATCCTGAAGTTGCAACTGAACTTGGTCAACATGTTCCTCAGCTAGAACCTTAGCCGTCGTGAGAATACCCTTAATATCCTGGAGCCAATCATCGGCCTTGATGGCATCCTCCGTACCATCAAAGTATCGGGGATTAAGTCGACAAAATCTAATCGACGCTCTCGAATCTATCCTTCTATCTTTTTCTAGAGTTGTTTGCAACCCCTGGTTCAACAATAAATTCTGTTCCTACTGCTGGAGTTGGTGATGTTGTTGTACCGCCATCTGATGATGATGTGCGGCCATCATCCCCCTTATGATCTCGAATAAAGTGGGGGTATCAAGTACTGCTGGCATTGATGGCACTACTGGGGGAGCCGGAACCTCTGGAGCAGGTTGCTCAATATTTTCTTCCATTGTCTTACCTGGGGGCCCAACCACTGGCTTAATCCAAACCGGATCCTGAAGAAACACTGCATCATACTACTGTTCCATCTCGCCCGAACCTCCTAGTCACCTCGATGCCCCTGATGCTCTGGCAACCGAAGATGGGGAAGCCCCAGAAGAAAGGGACAAAAGACATCAAGAACAAGATGGGAAGAAACAGAGAAACAAGCAATCAGATGGTTCAATCTGAGTATCGAGAAGAACGAATTCAGGAATTCAAGGAGGAACATGTTTGGCTGAGACTCCTAAGATTATGACACCCTATTAGTCTGAAAAATCAGTCATGCATGGTCCACCACTAAAACTTTGTCATGCCCCAGTACCAAAATACGGAGACGAACATGACCATCTCCCCCGTACAAGGTATAGAACGTCGTACGACGGTCACGTCTACAGAAAGACAATGGGGTGCATGCTACAATCAAGTCTCTTAGGGTCTCAGAACAACTAGGTCTCAATCATTCAAGCAAGTAACAAGCCGTAAGGTATCGTAAATGCTTCATCGGAATGTTCTAGAGATCTAGCCATCAAAATGTTAGCCTACCAGAATGTTAATAGTTACACAACCGACATCAGCTACAGTCTGATTATATTATAGTTATGTAAAAAGGAACTGATGTCCAGACAAGCTGGCTAACAAATGCCGGTGGCTAAACGTCTGTAAAACCCCTATTTCTAAAAATCGTAATTATTATTATTTTTTTAATTATTAATTTAATTATAGTAATTAGTGGCTAATTAGGAGAAATAGATTCTTAATAATTTTTATTTTAGGTGTTGGCGCACTTAGAGGATTTATGGGACCATCAAAATTTTTTCGGAATTTATTTCATGTAGGAGACCCCTTAAGCAGTTGCTAGCTTAATAGTTTGCATTATTATAATCTAAATTTTTTTCTATGAATATATATATATATATATATATATATATAAATATATATACATATATATATTTAATTGGAAAAAGAATACTAATAAAAAGAAAAAAAAGAAAAAATAATAATAATAAAAAACTAATAACAAACCATTCCAACAAAGCAAAACTATAAGCAAATTAGCAAACAAACCATTCAATTCCAACACCAAGCAAACCATTCATTTAATTCCCACAGCAAGTAATTGCCAGCAACCTGCCATGCAACGTAAGCCAACCCGCGGCTAATACTAACCCCCCCTCTCCCTTTCATATATATATATATATATATGTATATATATTTTTTATTTCACCAAATCCTAATCTAAATCATCCAGACCCTCCTTCTTTCCATCTAGACCTAGAGAGCGCCGTCACCGCAGCCGGAGAACCCCGCCAGGCCGTCCAAACAAATCCCGACGACCGCGACCCCGCGCACTGCAGATTCCCACAACGAGGTACCTATGTTCCGGAGTTGTTTCCCGTCGCCTCGCTCAACCAAACGCTACCCCATCTTCACCGGTATGCTCACCCCTTAACCCTCTTCCATATCTGTGTGCAAGTAGACCTCGAACAACATAAAACCCTAGGCAAAAATAGCGCCCAAGTTGGCGCAAGCAGACCTAATTCTGGGATCGCAGAAAATTACGGTGACCACCCATGTTGCCGAGTTCGTATCTCCCACCACAGAGATTTGAATTTGATGATTCTTTTTGGTATGCGTAGACCACTTGACCTAGTTTATTTTCTGTTAACTAACCCTATATTATTAACTGTTGTGGACAGAATTAAATCCGTCACAAAATCCCGCGAACCCACTTTTCCCAGATTTCTAAAAGTTGTGAAACGGAATGCGCCCCGCCAAACGGGACCGTCCTGCCGTGTACCAAGTATACCGAACGGTGCACGCAGCGTAACCGGACACGTAAAAATTTATAGAAACTGATTCGGAAGCGTGTGCGCGCCGGAATCAGCCCATATCTGCGGACACACCCCGTGTCGCAACTTTTGTGGAAGTCGCACGCATTTTGTGCACGCTCGTCAGATTACGATGAAAATTATTCCACTGGACTCGTGGTAACGCGCTGGTCCTGTGACCCAATTTTCACGCAATTCTGAGACAGTTGACCAAGCCGCCAATTGGCGGGCCCCACGGTTGACTTTTTGGGCAAAATTTTGTTCGGCCCATCGGAATCCACATTTGGACAAACCGTTGGGTTCGTATTGACATCTAGAGTTGTTTGACCTATAATTTGTCCTATTTAGAGACTGTTATCCTTGGCACACTTTTCGGTGCAAAGTGGGCCACACGTGGACCCCACTTTTATCCAAAATTACTGTTTTGCCCCTGTGTCCAAATTGGACGAAAGGAAAGTACTTTTTAGCTATTTTGCTTATTCTGGAAATGTTGGTGATGTTTATTTCAGCATCCAGAGACATTTGTTCTGCGACCATAGCTTCTGATCCTGTGTGTTGGACTTCGGGACGTTACACTTTACAGCTTTCTTGCCAGGCAAGATACCTTGCCAAATTATTTACAGTACTTTGCATGCTTATTTTATTTCTGTATATTCATTACATTTCTGTATATTTCTTGCATGTGTAGTTTTTTTCCAGACATTACTATATATTAGATATGTTGACACACACATGGCACTTAGTATCATGAGAGGATAATCATTAGACGTATGGGCTTTTAAGCACTCTGGTAAACCGTAGTATATAGTTTGCACTACGGGCGTGTGTCACGCTAGTCGCTACCCCAGAGGTATGTCGATTTCTGTAGAGTCGCGCTGGTCGCTACCCCAGAGGTATATCGATTTCTGATGTCCATTGACGGGTGTGTGAGTTGTGAGGCTTAGATCGAGTAGCCTACCCTTGCCCATACGTCGAAAAGTTATCCTCATTTGCATTCATATAGATTATCTTGTACAGCATACTTATTTATTTTCAAACATTATGCATGTTCACTGTATTCAAATTGGCTTGCTTCTATGTATCTTGTTATGTCCCTCTGAGGACCTGGTCCCTTACCAGGTATAGACGATCAGGAGTATCCGCAGGAGTACGGGCCTGGACCTGACGCATTCATTTCTGTCGAGGAGGTCTTACCTTCTGAGCATCGTTGATTATCTAGCGATGGATTCTTTTAGCTGATACACTTCTGTCTTCACATTATTTTATATGGAAGATTTTATACTCCTCTCTCATTTTAGTTTTGGATATAGTCTTTGGTAGTGGATTTGTCTCCACCTGACTATTATTTGGATATTTTAGACTCCTTATTCTAGTTTAGTATTTCTTTTTTATGACTTGTTGAGTGGATGAGATTAGCATATCTGTGACTTGTGACATTATATATACCACATGTGAGTTTATATTCATTTTACAGCGTACATATGGGTTATGGTTTTCATATATTGGAGTTGCCATATCCATGCGGCTGACATGCTTACGTGTCCTAGTCCTACGTATTTTTGGGACTGGAATATGACATATTTTTGTAGTGGCCCATGCAGGTCGAGAGCATATTGTCTCGGTTACGTTACTGTACCGAGCAAGCCTGCACCTAGGAATAGAGTATAGGATCTCATCTATAATTGACTATGATTCGCTCTTCTTCCAATCTATTCTATCTGAATAATTGTATCCTGCTTGATTCCTGTACTCCCTAATAGTTCTTTGAGTATAGCTTTCTGCTAGAATATAGGAACCCCTGTTATTAGGATGATAAGTAGGGTAACCTTCCTATTAAGAATACGACTAGAGTATTGACACACCACTAAGTTTAGAATATCTAGTGAACCGTAGAATTCCTTATCTATAGACTGGTTTACCATTACCCCTTGATGTATTATGAAGAATTGAGAGTAGTATAGACGCTACTAGAGTTAGTTAGAAGTTTTACCATAATGTTTGACCCTAGTATAGAGGATACCCTAATAAGTACCAAGACCCCTTCCCGTAGACCTTAACAGGAGTTTCTACGGTATCCTTAAGGCAATTACAGTATTAGTTTATTATTATAAGTTGGATAGTATACCTCACAACCTCGTATCACATAGTCTTTTGCCCTATTATTGAAGTGTAGCTGAATGACATTAATTGTATGCTAGCTTAGGACGACAGTATTTTTTTAGACTGTAGAACTTAGAGGCTATACCCCTACCTTGTCGACTATCGACTTAGATAAGGAATTAGTATAACAACTGTAGAGATTATGGAGTCTTATCTTTTGTCAACTTGAATTGTTATATACCTTCTTTCATCATAATCCAGCGTATCTATAATTTTCTGTACTACCTTGATTTATGCTGCTATTATAGCCTATTTTTTGCAAGCTTATCCTTTTATCGAGCTTGCTCATGACATATGTATTATTGGGTGCACACAATGATACAATTGCCTAATCAGAATCGGTGTATTAAGGTCTAGCTAACCTTAGTGCGCTTGGTTCGCTCTTCGCATGACTACTTTACGTGGATTGAGATATATGGTAGTAGACAAATATACTTGCCCCTAGACATGTCCGATATATCGTATAAATTACATAACTGTACTGATACGAGCATGTAAATAGGAAATTACCAAAAATAGGATTTCAATCCACAACTGTCCTGACAACTCTCTTTTCGAATTCTTTAATCTCTTTGAACCTCGTACTTGTATTCTATCACCTTCACCTTGAATTCTTTATTATTGCTCTCCGTCTTTCCCTATTTCGGAAAGACGAAACCTCGTGCTGGTATAAGTTGACACTGATAAGTACTAGATATACCCCATAAGGCTAATCACATGACTTAGTAACACTATTTTATAATTGATTAAGGGCATATCATAGATGATATGTTGGTGTTAAAACTTTAAGGATTGAATAACATGATTAAATAATTTGAGGAATAGTTTTCCTAGATGTATAGCCTTAAATGATAGATGGATAAATTTTAAGTTCGGTAGATTGTGAACCCTCACCCAAAATTAAATCTACTTGGCTGAGATAGTGAGACTAAGGTTAGATTGAGTCCAGTTAGAGATAGAACACGATATTTCTAATTTATTCTTGCAATAATTATATCTCTTAGCGCACCTTATCGTGCTCCGATAATTGGAGCACTACACTAGCCACTACATTCCTACAAATTCAATACCCTTATCCTAGACGTGCCCATCATCCAATTCTCATCTTTGTGCAATTTTCCAATTGTTGGGCGCTTTTATGCAAAAGAGCATTTGGGTATCCACACCATTGGACATGACACATGAAGAAACCTATTTTTCGCTCATGTGGATTTTTTTATGATTTTTGGGATATGCAACGCACAACATCGCCCACCCCTTTAAACTTAGCATTTCATTTTAAACAATGCAAATCTTATACCACCCTTGACTTTCTACCCCGGCTTAGTTTTAATTTCAAGGACGAAATTTTTATAAGTTGGGTAGAATGTAAAACCCCTATTTCTAAAAATCGTAATTATTATTTTTTTATTAATTATTAATTTAATTATAGTAATTAGTGGCTAATTAGGAGAAATAGATTTTTAATAATTTTTATTTTAGGTGTTGGCGCACTTAGAGGATTTATGGGACCATCAGAAATTTTTCAGAATTTATTTCATGTAGGAGACCCCTTGAGCAGTTGCTAGCTTAATAGTGTGCATTATTATAATCTAATTTTTTTTTCTATGAGTATATATATATTTATATATATATATAAATATATATATATAAATATAAATATAAATATATTTAATTGGAAAAAGAATACTAATAAAAAGAAAAGAAAAGAAAATAATAATAATAAACTAATAACAAACCATTCCAACAAAGCAAAACTATAAGCAACTTAGCAAACAAACCATTCAATTCCAACACCAAGCAAACCATTCCTTTAATTCCCACAGCAAGTAATTTTCAGTAACCCGCCATGCAACGTAAGCCAACCCGCGGCTAATACTAACCCCCCCTCTCTCCCTTTCATATATATATATATATATATATATATATATATATATATATATATATATATATATTTTATTTCACTAAACCCTAATCTAAATCATCCAGACCCTCCTTCTTTCCATCTAGACCTAGAGAGCACCGTCACCGCAGCCGGAGAACCCCGCCAGACCGTCCAAACAAATCCCGACGACCGCGACCCCGCGCACTGCAGATTCCCATAACGAGGTACCTATGTTCTGGAGTTGTTTTCCGTTGCCTCGCTCAACCAAACGCCACCCCGTCTTCACCGGTATGCTCACCCCTTAACCCTCTTCCATATCTGTGTGCTAGTAGACCTCGAACAACACGAAACCTCAGGCGAAAACAACGCCCAAGTTGGCACAAGCAGACCTAATTCTGGGATTGCAGAAAACTGCGGTGACCACCCATGTTGCCGAGTTCGTATCTCCCACCATAGAGATCCGAATTCGATGATTCTTTTTGGTATGCGTAGACCACTTGACCTAGTTTATTTTCTGTTAAATAACCCTAGATTATTAACTGTTGTGGACAGAATTAAATCCGTCACAAAATCCCGCGAACCCACTTTTCCCAGATTTCCAAAAGTTATGAAACGGAGCACGCCCCGCCAAACGGGATCGTTCCACCTTATACCAAGTATACCGAACGGTGCACGCAGCGTAACCGGATACGTAAAAATTCGTGGAAACTGATTCGGAAGCGTGTGCGCGTCGAAATCAGCCCGTATCCGCGGACACATCCGGTGTCGCAACTTTTGTGGAAGTCGCACGCATTTTGTGCACGCTCGTCAGATTGTGATGAAACTTGTGCCACTGGACTCGTGGTAACGTGCTGGTCCTGTGGCCCAATTTTCACGTAATTCTGAGACAGTTGACCAAGCCGCCAATTGGCGGGCCCCACGGTTGACTTTTTGGGCAAAATTTTGTTTGGCCCATCGGAATCCACATTTGGACATACCGTTGGGTTCGTATTGACATCTAGAGTTGTTTGACCTATAATTTATTCTATTTAGAGACTGTTACCCTTAACACGTTTTTCGGTGCAAAGTGGGCCACACGTGGACCCCACTTTTACCCGAATTTACCGTTTTGCCCCTATATCCAAATTGGACGAAAGGGAAGTACTTTTTAACTATTTTTCTTATTCTGGAAACGTTGGTGATATTTATTTCAGCATCCGGAGATATTTGTTCTGCGACCATAGCTTCTGATCCTGTGTGTTGGACTTCGGGACGTTACACTTTATAACTTTCTTGCCAGGCAAGATACCTTGCCAAATTGTTTACAGTACTTTTCATGCTTATTTTATTTCTGTATATTCATTGCATTTATGTATATTTCTTGCATGTGTAGGTTTTTTCCAGGCATTACTATATATTAGATATGTTGACACACACATGGCACTTAGTATCATGAGGGGACAATCATTAGGCGTATGGGCTTTTAAGCACTCTGGTAAACCGTAGTATATAGTTTGTACTACGGGCGTGTGTCGTGCTGGTCGCTACCCCAGAGGTATGTCGATTTCTGATATCCATTGACGGGTGTGTGAGTTGTGAGGCTTAGATCGAGTAGCCTACCCTTGCCCATACGTCGAAAAGTTATCCTCATTTGCATTCATATAGATTGTCTTGTACAGCGTACTTATTTATTTTTAAACATTATGCATGTTCACTGTATTCAAATTGGCTTGCTTCTATGTATCTTTTTATGTCTCTCTGAGGACCTGGTCCCTTACCAGGTATAGACGATCAGGAGTATCCGTAGGAGTACGAGACTGGACCTGACGCATTCATTTCTGTCGAGGAGGTCTTACCTTCTGAGCATCGTTGATTATCTAGCGATGGATTCTTTTAGCTGATACACTTCTGTCTTCATATTATTTTATATGGAAGATTTTATACTCCTCTCTCATTTTAGTTTTGGATATAGTCTTTGGTAGTGGATTTGTCTCCACCCGACTATTATTTGGATATTTCAGACTCCTTATTCTAGTTTAGTATTTATTTTCTATGACTTGTTGAGTGGATGAGATTAGCATATCTGTGACTTGTGACATTATATATACCACATGTGAGTTTATATTCATTTTACAGCGTACGTATGGGTTATGGTTTCCATATATTGGAGTTGCCATATCCATGCGGCTGGCATGCTTACGTGTCCTAGTCCTACGTATTTTTGGGACTGGGGTGTGACTGTAACGCCCCGCTCCAAACGGTTACTTATGGAACCCTACGCTGCTTCGACTTGGTTGAGAATCGAGTCTCGAGGAAACCTTACCGAATCAACACGGACGAAGTACAATGAACCCTTCGAATTAATCGAGCGGCTTCTATTGAAATGAGTCCAAGAGTTTTCGTTGGTTGCTTTGCTTTTTGGTTTTGTGTTGCTTTGTGTTTTGAGTTTCTTTCGATGACTTGGTTTTCATGATTTCGCTTTCTCGCTTGCGCGTTCTTTTCGAATCGTAAGGGAAAGAGATTGAAGTATGCTAACCAAGTATTGTTGCATTTTCAGGACGCATAACCAAAGAGTGAACGTCGCCTAGGCTTCCCCATCCTCTCGTTCGATTCATTCGGTGAGTGGCTTAGGCCCTTCGATGAATCCTTTAAGTCTGCATGCCTAATAAAGATTCTCTAGTTCATATAAATATGCTGCCTCACTAGAAAGATAAGCTAAAAGAGAAAGAAAGTATTGCATGCTTCAAGTATAGAACTGCTAACTTACTAGTTGCTTATGGAATGCTTAACTGTCCCTTGTATGCTGTGCATTGAGTATTGTGGCGAGAAAACTCTGGACTTGAGCTTGAAAATGAGAAAAAGAGATAGACTTGTATGCTTGGTTCATCAATTGCATGATAGCATATTTTTTCTGATAGGGCTTGCATTCATGCATTTGGTCAGGACAACTTGTGCACAAGGATTATCTCTCGAGCGGTCTCTGGGGCACTGGGGATCGTTCGGCCGGAAAGAGATCTAGATACCCTGAGGCTTGAACGTCCTTATTTACGGGAGGGTAGACTCGTCCATTAGTAGGATGGGCTTGTACGTCCCAACTACTAATCCCGTGGAGGGGACCATCATATAGTTAGGGCGCATGCTAGGTTTACCTTCTTGCATACCTAACATATTGATGCCTATTTATTGATTCACAAGTTATTCATATACAAATTGTGGCTAACTTGTGTGTCTGCTGCAGGGATAACCGCTCGATCGTGGGTAAGAATTATCATATGCATATGCTATAAATCGTCTATGTTTCCTTGCATGAATTGTTAAAAAGAAACTAGACAACGAGAAAGACCACTTAATAATGCTAGCTTCATATGCTTACTTAGTGTGGATTTCTAAGGTGAGTTTGGCCACGGTCGCTCACCAGTACATGTGGTAGTACTGACCCATGTTTGTGGGCAAATATCCAGGTGCTGGGAGCGAGAGTTTGGCAAGCATCCTGAACCTGAATCAGCGTGTGCGCACCCTTCCTTAGGACTGTGTTCGTGCTGCTTCCTTCGCTGCTTACCTCTCCAGTGGGCTACTCTCCTTCTGCTAGATATTTTGGTTATTTTGGTCCTACTACAAGAATGTAATGTGGTGGGCGTTGGGACTAGTTTTGGGAATGTAAAAAGAGTTGTAAGCCTTCTAAGGCATATTTTGTAACTCAGCCAAGCAAGCATTTTGTAATCCAAATCTTCAGTATTCAATAAAATGGAAGTATTTTGTGTGCTTATCAAATGTGTTCAACTTTGGTTCTCTGTATTTTACTCTGTGCCTATATATGTATATTTTGTCTAACTTGTCTTATGCAGGTACGTTGCCTGGTGCAAGCGCAACTTAGGCTTGCACGGCATCGCGCCCAAGCGAGGACGAACGGTTCCGTAGGGACCAAGCGAGGACGAATGGTTCCGTAGGGACCAAGCAAGGACGATCGGCCCTACGGGATCGGGGCGCGACAGGTGGTATCAGAGCATGGCTTTACGTCCTTGGCCTCTTCAAACATCGTTTTCGGAAATGATATAAGTTTTCAAGCGATTTCAAAAGTCCCAAATTTCGAAAATAGATTTCAAATCTATAAGAAGTAAATCGAGAGTATGAAAGGTCCCTAAGAGTGTGAAAAACCCAACGTCCCATGCAATAAGTCCATAATACGTTATGAAGACTAATGCAAGCTACTCTCTTTTGCAGCAAAAGATGACGAAAATAGGTGCTAGTAACCCTGAGACATCGCGCGCAGCTAGCGTGAGCAATGATCAATTGGATAGACTGATTGCAATGTTACAGAATCAAAATGATCGTCATGCTGCGCAACAAGAACGATTCGAGGCTCAGCAGCAACGAGCAGATGCTAGAGCCCCGGCACAACAAAAGTAGCTTGACTCCCTGACTCAAATTATGACAACACTAGCAGCGCACAGTGGTGCATCGGGCACCGTCGCAACACCTGTGATTGCCTCGACCATGCCTCAAGGTGCGGGATTAGCAGAAACAAATGAGCCTCCTCGCACGGCCGAAAAGTCTACCTTTAAAGGCGCAGAGTTCCTGAAGTTGAACCCTCCGAAGTTTGAAGGCAGGACCATGCCGGATAAGGTGATGGACTGGATCACGAAGATGGAGAGCTTGTTTAGCTTTGCTTCATTACCGGCGAACAAGAGGGTGGCGTGTGCAGATATGCAGTTACGGTTACGTACACACGATTGGTGGAAAGTCAAGAAGACAGATCTAGCCACCAAGCATCAGGATGGTAGGATCACATGGAAAATGTTCAAGGAAGCATTCCTCGCACATTACCTCCCACCAGCTGTCAGGCAGAGAAAAGAAGACGAGTTTACCGAACTGAAGCAAGGAAGCATGTCCGTCGAAGATTATGAGTCGGAATTCTCCAAACTTGCTAAGTTCGCTAGCTCGATGATTCCTGATGAGGGAGCCCGCACACATCGGTTCATAAAAGGCTTAAACGATAATCTGAGAAAAGATGTTATGAACCAGGAGTGCAAAACCTATATACAAGCCTTTGAGGCAGCCGTGCAGAATGAGCAGTTCACTCCGCAAAGTGCTCCAGAAAGGGCACCGGCTCCTCGAAACCCTCCTGCTAAAAGATACCATGATGGAGAAAAGAAAACAGCGGGCGAGCGACACCCAGGTCCTATGTGCATTTACTGTCACAAACCAGGCCATACCGTAGATATTTGTCGTGGTGCAAATAATGAGTGTTTTAACTGTGGGGAGAAAGGGCATCAGGCAGTGAACTGCTAAAGCAAGAGGGTTCCGCCGCCATACCCGAATGGAAACAACAAGACTGCTTGGGTTGAGACTCAGACCCCTCCGGGTCCTGCTCAGGAACCAACTGATCAGACTAGAAGGCCGAGAGTTTATCAGTTGAATATTGAGCGTGATGAGAGTGGACACGATGTTGGTGAGTCTGTTTCCTTTGATCTCTTGATGCATCGAATATCGCCTCCTTGATTTCTTAAGTTTCGGGACGAAACTTTTTCTCAGTGGGGTAGTATGTAATGCCCCGCTCCGAACGGTTACTTATGGAACACTACGCTGCTTTGACTCGGTTGAGAATCGAATCTCGGGGAAACCTTATCGAATCAACACGGACGAAGTGCAATGAACCCTTCGAATTAATCGAGCGGCTTCTATTGAAATGAGTCCAAGAGTTTTCATTGGTTGCTTTGCTTTTTGGTTTTGTGTTGCTTTGTGTTTTGAGTTGCTTTCGATGACTTGGTTTTCATGATTTCGCTTTCTCGCTTGCACGTTCTTTTCGAATCGTAAGGGAAAGAGATTGAAGTATGCTAACCAAGTATTGTTGCATTTTCAGGACGCATAACCAAAGAGTGAACGTCGCCTAGGCTTCCCCATCCTCTCGTTCGATTCATTCGGTGAGTGGCTTAGGCCCTTCGATGAATCCTTTAAGTCTGCATGCCTAATAAAGATTCTCTAGTTCACATAAATATGCTGCCTCACTAAAAAGATAAGCTAAAAGAGAAAGAAAGTATTGCATGCTTCAAGTATAGAACTGCTAACTTACTAGTTGCTTATGGAATGCTTAACTGTCCCTTGTATGCTGTGCATTGAGTATTGTGGCGAGAAAACTCTTAACTTGAGCTTGAAAATGAGAAAAAAGAGATAGACTTGTGTGCTTGGTTCATCAGTTGCATGATAGCATATTTTTCTGATAGGGCTTGCATTCATGCATTTGGTCAGGACAACTTGTGCACAAGGATTATCTCTCGAGCGGTCTCTGGGGCACTGGGGATCGTTCGGCCGGAAAGAGATCTAGATACCCTGAGGCTTGAACGTCCTTATTTACGGGAGGGTAGACTCGTCCATTAGTAGGATGGGCTTGTACGTCCCAACTACTAATCCCGTGGAGGGGACCATCATATAGTTAGGGCGCATGCTAGGTTTACCTTCTTGCATACCTAACACATTGATGCCTATTTATTGATTCACAAGTTATTCATATGCAAATTGTGGCTAACTTGTGTGTCTGCTGCAGGGATAACCGCTCGGTCGTGGGTAAGAATTATCATATGCATATGCTATAAATCGTCTATGTTTCCTTGCATGAATTGTTAAAAAGAAACTAGACAACGAGAAAGACCACTTAATAATGCTAGCTTCATATGCTTACTTAGTGTGGATTTCTAAGGTAAGTTTGGCCACGGTCGCTCACCAGTACATGTGGTAGTACTGACCCACGTTTGTGGGCAAATATCCAGGTGCTGGGAGCGAGAGTTTGGCAAGCATCCTGAACCTGAATCAGCGTGTGCGCACCCTTCCTTAGGACTGTGTTCGTGCTGCTTCCTTCGCTGCTTACCTCTCCAGTGGGCTACTCTCCTTCTGCTAGATGTTTTGGTTATTTTGGTCCTACTACAAGGATGTAATATGGTGGGTGTTGGGGCTAGTTTTGGGAATATAAAAAGAGTTGTAAGCCTTCTAAGGCATATTTTGTAACTCAGCCAAGCAAGCATTTTGTAATCCAAATCTTCAGTATTCAATAAAATGGAAGTATTTTGTGTGCTTATCAAATGTGTTCAACTTTGGTTCTCTGCGTTTTACTCTGTGCCTATATATGTATATTTTGTCTAACTTGTCTTGTGCAGGTACGTTGCCTGGTGCAAGCGCAACTTAGGCTTGCACGGCATCGCGCCCAAGCGAGGACGAACGGTTCCGTAGGGACCAAGCGAGGACGAATGGTTCCGTAGGGACCAAGCGAGGACGATCGGTCCTACGAGATCGGCCCCTACGGGATCGGGGTGCGACAGTGACAACGTCCAAAAGAGTAGAGTGTACAAAATAAGCAGTGATCAAGAAACCCACTCGTGTCCTTTAGCGACCATTCGTCTGGTGCGCGTCATCGTAAGGGAGATAAACTGGATCCTCTGGTGCAGGCTCTAAACCTGGCCATACAAAACCAGTGGGGTTAGACCCCAAATAACAAGTACCACAAGGAAGCATGAATGAAGAAACAAAAACCAGATCAAGCATATAGTGCAAGAGCCAAGAATCATTGGCACGTGTCCCATCTTTGGGATAACATGGCACTCCTTCACCAAATAAAAATAAAAAATATCATGCCACCCAAGATAAGGTACGTCCCATGATTATGGTCAAGCTAGAATTATGTGTCATAGTTTGGTCCATATTCCATCATAGCATAATGACTCAACTCCCCAACTAAACAAGGACAAAAGTTGAACACCACACTATGACAGTCCATGTCCCTAAGCTACTAGAAGAATTATAATCACAACCAAGTCAGGTTAGAACGGCCAAATAATGTTATGGCTTATTATGTGGAGTCTGGAGTTATCCCAGATATAATAATAATAATAATAATAATAATAATAATAATAATAATAATAAGCATCCTCAGATCGTGCCATGTTGAGTAGGGCTAACAGAAAAAATATTATACAAGCAGGAAATCATGATTGCACCAGTTTTTCGTAGGGCCACCGCGCTAATTGTCGTACCAGTTTCCCGTAGGACCACCGTGCTGATAAATCAGTAACAGTTCCAACCTTCCTATAGGGAAAATATCGGCTCGGTTTAAATAAAAAAATGTCGTATATTGTACTCTACTACATGCGGATGATATATAATATCCGTGGTGGCCAGCCTTGCACACCATAAAAATTATCATGGGACGGCCCATCACGTACAATCTCGGGATGTTGTTCCTTCCCCATGTTCTAATAAGCTTTTATGTTACCAAATTAATCCTATAGTGATATAGAATTCTATGCCATGGCCACATGAACATTCTCCTTAATAATGTCGTACAGAGTACGGGCACATTTGATACAAATCCATTTAATATAAGGAGTCAAGTCTGGATTCACCCAAATATAGATGCACCATTCAAACAAGCAATAACCTAGTCATGCTATAGTTCTGACCCATTATCATTTTCGTGCCAAGAATTCAAAAATATAATATTATGCACCGAGCAAGAATTATCATGTCACGTTCAGTGTACATGTTGGCCAATATCCCACACTCAGTGTACAATATAGCTTTTATAAACAGGTGAGCAAGACAAGTGTATCGGCACGAATACAATAACCAAGTCAGGATACCAAACCTATTAGTTGGTCACATGAATTATGTTTTGATCAAGTCAGGAGTCATGATTAATTAGGAATCTAATATCTTATATGATTGAGTCAAGGTCATGAATGCCTCATTAATTTCTCAAATTATGTGGTCATAGATTATCAATCATGGTCAAGCTCAACTAATCTAGAACAGTCATCAAGTGCACAACAGGACCCATGCATGCATAATCAATCACTAGAAGTCCTAGGTTGGTGCATTTTGCAAGTGCCAATATAGGCTAGTCAGGAGTAGTGGCACACTATGCACGAGCAAGCAACTATATGACGCACAAACCTATAACACTAGGTCAAAAAGTTATGGCACATAAGTCTATTACATGGCGCACAAAATTGATAATAGAGCAGCAGAAAGATGTGGCATACAAATAAAAAAAATACAAGAATAGGCGCATTCTACACATGCAAGCAAACTGGCGCACAAAACAAGAGTTACAAGTAAGAGAAGTGGCGCACTATACAAGTGCAAAACAACTACAAAAAAAACATGAGTCCCCAGGTGGTGCGACAATCGAGGGCACGATAGTCGAGGGCCTCAGGAATTGAGATATGCCAAAGTTAAGGATCGTTTATCGAGGCTGAATCGAGCAAGAGTGTGCCAAGAGTTAACAAGTGTGTCGGGTTATTAATCCATCAAAAGTGCGCCAACCGTTGAGCGTCCAAAAAATGCGCCAAGGGTTATGTGTATAAGTTAATGCACAATATGTCAATTGTGCGCCGGTCTTCTAATTTGGTTAAAATTGTGCCATGAATACAGTTGGTCAGAAGTGCACCAAAAAGTAGACTAGCGAGCTTTTGCTTGATTCGTTCGATAATACATTAATTGTGCACTAGAGGTTGAAATCTTCTAAAAGTACGTCAAGAAAGATTTTTCCAAAAATTTATCCCCTTGACATACTTTTGCAAAAAATTGACAGTACTCTTAAAGTACGTACGAGTATGGAATGAGGGTCACATTCAACATGCACCCATGGACTGTGAGTCATACTCAATATGCACCCATTGTACAAATCCTCCTGTGTACTTTTTGTCACTGTTCTTCTTCTCCAACCGACCCACCATTGATGCACTCAGAGCTCAAGCTCGATGTCATGCCCCGATTCCGTGGAATCGATAGTCGTCTGTCATGCCCCAGTCCCAAAATACCGAGGGACTAGCCACGTGGCAATAGCCAGCAGTACACACCAATGGGCAAACCCAATTTAATAGACCCATTAGGGTGTACTTAAGCTGTAAACAACAATAAATAGGTCTACGATACAAGTCATAGTCTAATTCTAATCTCATCCACAGAAGGTAATCACAGATCAAATGCCAGAATAATCAAAATAAAATATAATCTAACAAGTCTCAATAAAAAGTATCTCAGAAAATAACCCGAGAATAAGTTTGATAGATCAACTCAATAGACTGGAAATAAAGAGTCTAATAATAGCAAAGACTGAGTATAGATAAAGCCGATACTCAGGAGAAATTCTCAGCGATCACCTCGTCCTCGGGTTCTGGTACTTCTCCAAAGACTGCTCATGTCCCGTACACCTCGGGGTAGATCTCTTCTGTTAAACTTGGGTACATAATCCGGATCCAGGTCCTCAGGGGACATAGCAAGGTACAAAATAACTCAAGCTAAAATAAATGCAGTACAATAATCAATAGGTAAACTATATAACCAGCTAAGTGATATGCAATATGAGAGCATGAATCATACTCAGGCTGAGACTACTATAGGCTCTGTGTCGGGGAAACCCATAGCAGTATTCTCTCGAAGGGCCAATAATGTACCAAAGCTCTGTGTCATAGTCTAAGACACCTCCAGTAATGTAATATATAATAATCAGCCTTTCGTATGGTAAGTCTTTCCCCACCCAATGTAATCACACGTCTCATGTTCACGATATCGCATGTCCATGTCATGCAAGATCATGACCTCTAACTGATGCAACGAGTCATAATGATAGCTAAGCATATGCAATAAAGTCTATGTCACAAATCCTGTAACCTATATAGAATCACCAGGAATAACTCAGAAGATTCTATCTCATGAACAGTGTCAAGTGTCCTATGGTATGACGTACTTGATAATGCAAGCACGAAGATATATATAGTGTCGCGATATCAATCTCTAGTGACGTTACACGACTTCGAGTACGGCATCGACACCCGAATGTTATTCAGACGCTAAGCAATGTCACACGGTCCTAGGTTGAACAATTTATCACAATAATAGATCAAGAAAATAATATGAAATAAATTACTGCAAGTATGGCAAGGTACACTTGCCTGGAATTTGGACTCCAACTGCTGCTCTGGTATCAGCAGGATTTGCAGGTACTCCTTCGGTTACTGAAATAAATGTTACCATCATGCTCAAAAGACATCAAATAGCTAGAATTGCCTGTCCATAAGTCCAATTTGGACACAGGGGCAAAAATGACAGCTTCTGGTCAAAGCGGTGTCCACATGTGGCCCACTTCGCACCGGAAAACGTGCCAGAGATAATATTCTCCAAATTTGTCAAACTTAGTGTCTATGAGTCCAGAACGATGCTACGAACCCAACAAAATATCCAGAACTATATTCCGATGAGCCGATCACAAAATCGCCCGTCAAGTGGAGGCATGGGGCCCACGATACGAGATTTTATCAACGTTCTCAGAATCGAACCAAACTTGGGTCACAGGACTAGCGTATCGCTACGAGTCTGATGGTGCAAGTTTCGTTTCAAAACGACAAGGGTACACGAAGTTACAATGAGTTTTAGAATAGGGCCGATACGGGCCGTTGTCGACGGATACGCGTTGATTCCGGTGTGCACGCACATCCAAATTAACTTTTATGAAATCTCATACGTCCGTATTAACAGCGCACAACTTTCGGTAAAGTTCGCACACGACCAAGTCGTCCCGTTTAGTAGGGAGCACCCAATTTCGGGAAAAATAGGTATTTAAATAACCAATATTTTAGTCATTTTCACCCTAAAAAATATAACAAACTACAAATCAATAAATTACACTAAAAATAGGGTTAAAAACTTGGTCATATGGTCTAAATAATTATTCAGACCAATTTTGAAATATTTAACAGGTTGGTCGAAAAACGGTCGCGAACTGGAGAGTTCGGGACAAATTTTGAATTTTTCAGAATTGGGGGTTTATTTTTCCTGATTTTGCGTCACAGTTTGCGACCGACACAGGACGCGATACCCCAAACGAGTTGCATGGGATTCGAGAGGGTCATGCAGGGTTCATGTACAAGTCGACATAACAGAAAATGGAAGGATGAGGAGAGAGAAATTCTCACCTGAACAAGGATCGGTATCGACTAAAATTTCGTTCGCGAGGTGGCGCGGCGATGCACAGCGGCGGCGGAGCTTTGGTTGCTGGGGTGACTCAGGGAGGCTGGCTGTTGCTGTCGTCGAGGTGTGGCCGGGGTCGTCGCCGGAGGGTCATCTCCGGAGAGGTGGCGGCATCGTCGGGGAAGATCGGGAGGCGGTCAAATTTTGGTAGAGGTGGTGACTGTGATGGTAAAGGGGTGGCGGTCTCGATGGGTTTATATAGGGGAGGCCGGGGAGACGGGCGACCAGCCATTACTGGCGGGGAGAGGGGAGGCGAAACCGTCGTGGGCATGTAACCGCCGACGGGTGGCGAGGAAATGGCAGCGGAGGGAAGGGAACGGCCGCAAAAATTTTAGGGATGTTACTGTAGCAGCTACAGTAGCGGTCGGGTAGTGGGTCGGGTCAGATTCTGGGTTCGGATCCGACCCGATCCAATGGGGCACGGGTCGGGTACGGGTCGCGGGTGCGGGTCGGGTATGGATCCGACCCGTTAGGGTTTAAATAGGGTTCGGGTCTGAGTCAGGGTTCTGTTCAGAATAGGTTCGGTTCAATAAACCGGTTGGTTCAACCCGGTTCATGTTGGTTTATTTTGGGTTTAATCAAAAGCTTAGTTTTTAGGTCATTAAAAATAGTTTCGGGGTCCAATAAATTCCAGAAAAATTACTGTAAATCTAATTATTTATTTTACACCAAAAAAATATTATTTTCATAATATTTTAATATTTTAAAAATCACAAAAATTATTTAATACCAGAAAATATTGATTTTAATTAGTTAAAAAATCACAGAAAATTCTAGAAAATTTATTTTTAAAATCTGAAAAAATCTGGGGGTTTCCAATCTACCCCCCTTAAGAGGATTGGGTCATCGCAATCAAAGAATAACAAAACATAACCGGTCAGAAGAGATGACACGTGTAAACCCCCTCGACCAAAATTTGGGTTTAATTAGCTTAGATAGCATGATTAGAGTTAATCAGTTACAAATTAGAATTTATTATTCAGAGTATTAATTATTGTGCAGTGATTTTATTACTTAGGACGCCTTACCGTTGTCCCGATATTTAGGATACTACACTAGCTGTTACCCTGAAACAAATTTCATACACTTTGCCTAGACATACCAACCTACCATAATGACCTTTGTGCAACCCCTAGATACTGATTTTTGTGCCTAATTTTAGTCGCACAAAAGTCGTTACAAACGTCCGTACGTAAATTCAATTAATTGCATATTTACGTTCTATGTCCGTTCCAATCGAAATTGAGACCCAACCTCAACCCGTTTTGACCAACCCCGATTATGACATTATTATACTCTAAGCCTACCACGCCCATGACGCTTGTGCCCACCCAATTTAGACTCTATGTATTTTTTAAATTAATTTAGGAACACCCGGTGCATTAATTGCAATTAAATTAATGTAGTGACCCAACCTCACTCAAATTTGACCCAACTCCAACCCAAACCCACACACACACCCTCAAGCCTCATACTAAACACCATACACCATTCTAGTCCACTACAAAACACCAAACATGGTGTTTTGTTATATCAAATCCTCAATTCTAGATTATGTGCAATTTCCTAATTGTTCAGGGGCTTTTGTGCACCTAAGCAATGAGGTGCCCCCCTCTTATTGGCCCAACCACATGAAGAAGAGACCCCCTTCCTTTGACCGGTCCACAAATAATTTTCTCCCATTTTCATGTACTCTACATCACTTTTGGAGGACACATCCTGACCCCATATTTCAAACACCTTAGATCCTAGCCACATGTGCAACATGTGGAGGCCCTCACACAACCCTAGAAAACTACCCAGCCGGCCCTAATCCCAAGGCACCCCCTCTCTCTCTCCTACAAATACTACATGTTATATCACCTAAAACTATACAAAAACCCAAAATATACAAAGCTAAAACCCTAAATTCCTAAAGCCCTCACCAGCCCGACCACCCTACCCGACTTCCCTCAGCCCTCCCCCGGCTAGCCACCGCCTCCGGCCACCCCCGCGACGGTCCTCCTCCGACCAGCACCCACCCCACTACCTCCAGTCACCGTCCCAGGCCACAGCTCCTCCTACAACCGCCGCCATCACCACCATCCTCACCAACAGCCAACTCTCCCACAGCCCGAGCCGACCACCCGAGCGCCCCCCAGCTCGCCACCGCTGCTCAACCGGCCACCATACTCCGACGACGTCTTCCCCAGCCAGTCCCCTCCGTCCCCGCTACGGCTCACCCCCGGTCGACGCCGCAGCTGGCCGACATGACCCCCGCAGCGCCAACAGCTGCTGAATCCCGCTACTGTTGACGACAACCCCCCCCATGCCGGAGCTTCATCCGGCCACCCTCGCCGGCGACGACCCGCCCGGCGGACCCACCTCGACCCCCTGGACACCTAGGTATACATTTTACATACATATACTGTATTTTATACATAGTATAATGGATTGCATTGCCTATATACTTGTCTATATACCATTATATATTCTGTATTTTTGGGTATTTATGTATATACTTTATGTATATATAGTATATTACTGTATTCTGTATATTTTTATATATAATAGAGAGATATATATATGTAATTCGTATATACATAGTATATACTATATACTTGTATTAAATACCTTGTATGTATTAATATCTATTGTGTGTATATATATATATATATATATATATATATATATATATATATATATATATATATATATATATATATATATATGTAGTGTATTTGGAATATTATATATTTAATATATTGTGTATATATAAAAATATATATTCTGTGTATTTAGTATATTATATGTAGTATATATATATTGGTATATTATATATAAGTATTAAATACATTGTACGTATTAGTTACATATATGTATATGTATATATATATATATATATATATATATATATATATATATATATATATATATATATATATATATATATATATTGTGTATTTAGTATATTAGTGTATAAATAAATATATGTATATATAAATATAAATATATATACTTTGTGTGTATTAATATAGTATATATTAGCATATATTATATATGAGTACTTTATGCATTATGTGTATATACATATAAATATATCTGTATTTAAATATATATATATATATATATATATATATATATATATATATATATATATATATATATATATATATATATATATATATATATATATATATATATATATATGTTGTGTATGTGTACTTATATACATAAATTATTATTTAAATATATATAAATATATATGAATATGTATTAAATTATATATATGGTGTTATGTATTTATATATGTAAATATATTTATTTAATATGTGTATTTATACATATTAATTTGTGTATTATTAGGTAATATATATATAGATGCTATTTTAAATATGTACTATTAAACATACGTATTTTATTATGTTAAAAATGTATTTGTGTACATATATGTATATGTGTTATATATAAATATATGTACTACGTGGTCCAGCTAGATGGATAGTCATGACCCAGCGTCAGCTTATTTCTGCAAGTAGTGTGTCGTAGTCATACTATTGTAGTGACTGATGTTGATATTATTATATTATATATAGGATCGCTGGACCGTACAGGCGAGGCTTCAGGAGCAGGATATTGGCATTCGCAGCTACCAGACTCAGGCAAGTATACCTTGCTGGATTACTGTTTAATTTAAATGATAACTGTTGCAATATACATAAACTGTGCGCGTCCGAGATTGACTCGAGTGCAGTCGACGAATGCGTCGATGAGTAGTGTACTTGACCTAACTGCTAGCAGACTCACCTACTACTGTGAGGATATTCTGATATCTTCCTAGACCGTGACACTTGTACACGTATCACGATGGTAAATTCATGTTGGGATGCGGGTCCGCGTACCCGACTAGCTATCGGTGCGTACGACATGTATCACGGATTAGCACATAATTTAGAGTAATCTAGTTAGATATGACTTGGCATTTAGATACGGGATATTCACGTCGTGTATTCGACTTGTGTATCCACATTGGGCGGGGAGGACAACTGATAAAGCGTATGGGATACACACATTGGACTCCGTAGTATCCAGAGGAGCCACGGATCCGATGACTTCCTATATTCAGATACCGCGCTCTTCGGAGTGATACAGACGTATATATATTACAGATATCTCATTCTTCAGAATGATGGACGTTACATGGATAGATACCAATTCGGAGTATGGACGTTATGCCTACACCTACCCATACGTTCCAAGGTTGTCCTTACATTGCATTCACTTAGATGGTTAGCACACCCCTTTATTTTATTCAGTACTATATCTGGCATGCATTTTGTATCTTGTTACGTCCCTCTGAGGACCTGGTTCCCTCCCAGATTTGGACGAGACGTATTACCCTACTGTGTACGGACCTGGAGTGGAGATGAGGTACGCTCTCGAGGAGGAGCTAGAGGTGCTACCGTCGGAGTTTCCTTGATTACCTAGTAGGCCTTTCGCCTAGGACTGGAGCTTCTTATCTTGATAGCAGTTGCTTTAGTTGCACTCTTTATTTCTGTCTTCAGTACTCTATTTCATCATTTGTAGTGGGTTTGTTCCTACCGGACATATTTCAGTTTGTACTCTGACATTTCAACTCTGCTCTTATTTTCCAGTATTTTATTTTAGTACTTCTTGTTGTATTTGTGGATGAGATTAGACTCTGCCTGTTGTATGATAGTATTAGACTTATTAGATTTAGGACAGCATAGCACGCTTCGCTAAGATCCATTAAATTGGGATATCCTCGGAGACGTGTCAGCTGGCCAATGCCACATGGCCTAGTCCCGTATATTTTGGGACTGGGGCGTGACAACACGGTTGCAAGACATGTTCGAAGCACGACACAAACAAAGAATCATGATCAAGAAAAATTAAAGGATGAGGGTTAAGCAAAATACCTAGGGAAGGAATAAAGTATTTCCCTAGAAAATAAAAATTAGGTAATTCAAGAGTGAAGGAAATCATGGATAGAGCAAGAAAAACTACAGTTTAGAAAAACTAGGTTATCAATTATTAACAAGTTTAAAACACTAAGTTTAAGGATAAGGTCGTGAAATAACAGGCACGTGCTAAAGCAATGCTAGAAATAAACATCTATGAATAACTTAAATCTTACGCGCATTTGCTACTCCACGAGTCTGCGCATCCTCCATGGTCATCGCAAGAGATTGTCCGCGTCCTTGTGGTGTATTTCTCTGCTGCTGCTAGACCTGCTGAAAGAGTACTGCCTGGGGTACCAAAGGTGGCCTCGGCTGATACCCTCCTGGAGCTGGTAGTATAACTCCTTTAACTCTCGTCTATGGTGCTCTAAATGCTGGATAGACTGGCATCGGTGCTGGTAAAGCTTGTTGGTTAACCATTGGTGCTCGTTGGTGAACCATCGGTGTTTCTCATCGATGCATCGTACAATCTTTGGCTAAATGTTGATTGGATCCTCAAATCAAGAATAATCCCATTTTGCGTCTGCACTCGCTCTCATAATGGCCTCGCTTGCCACAATATTGACATGTCGGCAGGAATAAGGCTCTTGGTGCTGCTCCCTGTGGTAGATTCTTCTGGGGTCGCTTTGCAACTCTTTTCTGTTATGCTGGGTCTGGTACTAATGCATGCGGCCGCTTCTGGCTGGACTCTCTCATGATAACGGGCTCCATGTGATGGGCTGCAGCAAGGACTTCCGTGTCTAAAGTAGTTGCAACGTAGATGATTAATTTTTCTACCTCAAAGCCAAGTCCATCAAAGAACTTTGCTTGGCTTTGCTGGGCCTCTTGATGAACCTGTTGTTGAGCTCGCATCATCGCATAGAATATTTGAAACATCTGATTTTCGTCCATAGGCTATCCGGGTGGAAAAATAGGCATCGGTGGAGTAAATTACGGCGGAGGTAGAATGTTATCTTGCCAAAATATTGAGGCATGCTGATTCGCTTGACTACTTTGGTGAGTTGATTGACCTCCACCAATTGGTGTCACTTCATCTTCTTCGTAGGTGGCTACAGCATCTTGTGGTGTTCCTGTAGGAGTCTTATCGCTTGCTGGTAGTTCCATTACTCTGTATTAAAAATAAACTATAAGAGGCACAGAGGAATCAAAGTATGATGCATGTCAAGAATTTAATTCGAATCCGATATAGATATCAAGAATGATTCAATCAAGTGGATGAGATCCTAAAACTTATCATATCCTTATTGCAGGCTTGCTCTGTCCCTAAGTTGAAACCGAATAATTTAGTCGTTGACCTGCATGGGCCGCCACAAAAACCATGTCACGCCCCAGTCCCAAAATACCGATGGACTAGCCACGTGGCAATGGCCAGCAGCACACACAAATAGGTAAACCCAATTTAATGGACCCATTAGGCTGTACTTAAGTTATAAACAATAATAAATAGGTCTACGATACAAGTCACAGTCTAATTCTAATCTCATCCACAGAAGATAATCACAGATCAAATGCCAGAATAATCGAAATAAGATATAATCTAACAAGTCTCAATAAAAAGTGTCTCGGGGAACAACCCGAGAATAAGTTTGATACATCAACTCAATAGACTAGAAATAAAGAGTCTAATAACAGCAAAGACTGAGTATAGATAAAGCAGATACTCAGGAGAAATTCTCAGCGATCACCTCGTCCTCGGGTTCTGGTACTGCTCCAAAGACTGCTCTTGTCCCGTACACCTCGGGGTAGATCTCTTCTGCTAAACCTGGGGACATAATCCGGATCCAGGTCCTCAGGGGACATAGCAAGGTACAAAATAACTAAAGCCAAAATAAATATAGTGCAATAATCAATAGGGTAAACTATATAACCAGCTAAGTGATAAGCAATATGAGAGCATGAATCATACTCAGGCTGAGACTACTATAGGCTCTGTGTTGGGGAAACCCATAGCAGTATTCTCTCGAAGGGCCAGTAATATGCCAAAGCTCTATGTCAGAGTCTAAGGCACCTCCAGTAATATATATATATATATATATATATATATATATATATATATATATATATGATCAGCCTTTCATATGGTAAGTCTCTCCCCACCCAATGTAATCACAAGTCTCATGTTCACGATGTCTCATGTCCATGTCACGCAAGATCATGACCTTTAACTGATGCAGCGAGTCATAATGATAGCTAAGCATATACAATATAGTCTATGTCACGAATCATATAACCTATACAGAATCACTAGGAATAACTCAGAAGATTTTGTCTTATGAACAGTGTCAAGTGTCCTATGGTATGACGTACTTGATAATGCAAGCACGAAGATATATATAGTGTCGCGATATCAATCTTTAGTGAAGTTACACGACTCCGCATACGGCATCAACACCCGAATGTTATTCAGACGCTAAGCAATATCATACGGTCCTAGGTTGAACAATTTATCACAACAATAGATCAAGGAAATAATATAAAATAAATTACAGCAAGTATGGCAAGGTACACTTGCCTGGGGTTCGGACTCCAACTGTTGCTCTGGTATCAGCAGGATTTGCAGGTACTCCTCCGATTGCTGAAATAAATATTACCATCATGCTCAGAAGACATCAAATAGCTAAAATTTCCTGTCCATAAGTCCAATTTGGATACAGGGGCAAAAGTGACAGTTTCTGGTCAAAGCGGGATCCACATATGGCCCACTTCGCACCGGAAAATGTGCCAAAGACATTGTTCTCCAAATTCGTCAAACTTAGTGTCTACGAGTCCAGAACGACGCTATGAACCCAACGGAATATCCAGAACTGGATTTTGATGAGCCGATCACAAAATCGCCCGTCAAGTGGAGCTGTGGGGCCACGTTACAGGATTTTGTCAACGTTCTCAGGATCGAACCAAACTTGGGTAACAGGACCAGCGTATCGCTACGAGTTCGATGGCGTAAATTTTGTTTCGAAACGACAAGCGAACACAAAGTTACAACGAGTTTCAGAACATGGCCGATACAGGGCGTTGTCGACGGATACGCGTTGATTCGGTGTGCACACACATCCAAATCAACTTCTGCAAAATTATACACGCTCGTATTAACAGCGCGCACCTTTCGGTGAAGTTCGCACACGACCAAGTCGTTCCGTTTAGCGGAGCACACCAAGTTTCGAAAAAACAGGGTATTTAAATAACCAATATTTTGGTCATTTTCACTCCCGAAAATATAACAAACTATAACTTAATAAATTACACTAAAAATAGGGTTAAAAACTTGGTCATATGGTCTAAATAATTATTCAGGCCAATTTTGAAAACATTTAACAGGTTGGTCGCAAAACGGTCACGAACTGGGGAGTTCGGGATGAATTCTAAATTTTTAGAATTGGGGGTTTATTTTCCTGATTTTGCGTCACAGTTTGCGACCGACACAGAACGCGATACCCCGAACGAGTTGCACGGAGTTCGAGAGGGTCACGCAGGGTTCTTGCACGAGTCAACAGAACAGAAAATAGAAGGACGAGGAGAGAGAAATTCTTACCTGAACAGAGGTCGGTATCGACTGAAAATTTCGTTCGCGAGATGGCGTGGCGAGGCACAGCAGCGGCGGAGCTGTCGTTGCTGGGGCGGCTCAGGAAGGGTGGTCGTTGCTATCGTTGAGGTGTGGCCGGGGTCATCGCCGGAGGGTCATCGCCGGAGAGGTGGCGGCATCGTCGGGGAAGATCGGGAGGCAGCCGGAGTTCGGTGGAGGTGGTGACTGTGATGGTGAAGGGGTGGCGGTTTCGGTAGGTTTATATAGGGGAGGTCGGGGAGACGGGCGGCCAGCCGTTACTGGCGGGGAGAGGGAAGGCAAAACCGCCTCGGGGGCGTAACCGCCGGCGGGCGGCGAAGAAATGGCAGCGGAGAGAAGGGAACGGCCGCGGAAATTTTGGAGATGTTATTGTAGCAGCTACATTAGCGGGTCGGGTAGTAGGTTGGGTCAGATTCTGGGTTCGGATCCGACCCGATCAAATAGGGTACGGGTCGGGTACGGGTCGCGGGTGCGGGTCGGGTATGGATCCGACCCGTTAGGGTTTAAATAGGGTTCGGATCTGAGCCAGGGTTCTGTTCGGTTCAGAATAGGTTCGGTTCAATAAACCGGTTGGTTCAACCCGGTTCAGGTTGGTTTATTTTGGGTTTAATCAAAAGCTTAGTTTTAGGTCATAAAAAATAGTTTCGGGTTCTAATAAATTCCAAAAAAATTACAGTAAATCTAATTATTTATTTTACACCCAAAAATATTATTTTTATAATATTTTAATATTTTAAAAAATCACAAAAATTATTTAATACCTGAAAACATTGATTTTATTTAGTTAAAAAATCACAAAAATTTTTAGAAAATTTATTTTTAAAATATGAAAAATTCTGGGGGTTTACATCGTCTCTCGGACGTGACGCGTGCGTTCCTAGGTTGCGCAGCGCACAAGGCCAAGGTATTTTTGCATAACGAGTACATATTCAGAGTACGCAGATAATTGAAACACAAGTTGAAACATGAAAAAGTTCTCTTTTATTAATAATGAACATCTTTTACAAACTCTTGAATGAGTCGAATAATTGCCACACGGGCTTACAAATGTGGACTCAAAATGAGATAGTCGTCATGTACATTATATCCTTTTTACTAAAACTTATAAATAAAAGACCTACAAGCGGAGCTATTAACTTTCCACGGAGCTGCATGAGTTTGTGAACGAGCTCCTGAAAACTTCAAAAGACTTCTTCGAGGCACGATCAGGCCGTGCCGGTTAGTGGACTGGAATGGGAAGTAGCTTCAGCTTATCGCATGATCTCCTTGGTTCGGGAAACCTATTTCAACGAGGGTCAGTACATCGAAATGCACTGGTGAAGGCGAGCCAACCCAACTATACCAATCAACACGTTATTTATATGAAGCATGCAAGTTATTTATGGTCTTTCGATTTTGCCTTAGTTTATTTTTACAAGAAAGCAATAGATATAAAAATTACTGAAATAAACTTGCCAATGTTCGATGACTTTTACTTGTCCGTCTGAACCACCTGCACAAATACTTACCAATGCCTTCCCTGCCACGAAGGCACAAGTTAGCTTGCACAGGTTTAAATATACATGGGGATCACTGGTATGATGCCATAAAGGATACTATTCATTGACGAGGATTGTGTGCAATAAAAGTACATGAGGTGTTGTATACCATCCCGTCCAGTACGTGAGACTAAATGTGAAGTTTCGTCCGAATTGGATCGGTGCCAGTGCCCCAGTGATCATCTGTAGGAACTATGTCCTTGTGCACAAGTTGTCCGTGATCAATAGCATTTATACTAAGTTTATCAGTTGATGTAGTTTGAGGCAACACGAGTACGTGACAAGTAGCAAGGCATGATTTATTTTGCGTAGTCTCCCTGATCAGTTTATTGCATAGCAAGGTGTATTCTATACATAACACAATTTATAGAAGAAGTATACATTCTAACTAAAATTGAAGCATAGAAATATCATTCTAAACAAACTAGCATGCAATAAGGTAACCGTTCACAAGTTAATTGACAAGCATAAAGTAGTCCAAGTCTATTCTTTTTTATCTTGACATATTTTAGTTATTTGGTATTGTTTGATCGGAACAAGCAAGAATGCAAGATTTTACGTGTGAAGACTTGAAAAAAGGGTCAACTGAATCGAATTATAGCCACTCATAAGTTTGTTGGAGGGAGAAAGGAAAGAGGTGCTTCAAGACTCCGTTCGTACGACGTCTATTGCATGATCACCTGTATTGCCACAAACAACTAATCAATACCTCTTCTACTCTTTCCAAGCTCAGAATAAAATGAAGTTCAACGAATGAAAGCAATAAAATCCATCAAAACCATTCAAGAAAATGCAAATCCAAAAATCAACTCAAAGTACGAAAGCAACAAGGCGACAATAAAAACTAGGCAAGAAAACTTGCAGCGGAGAGGTCCCACTTGACTCTGCCTCTAAGTCCATCCTCGGGACACGGTCCACCGAATATGGGAATTGATTCCGAAGAAGCAAATCTATAACGACGATAAGATCTTGATTCAATCTATCCTGATCGAATGACACAGATTTTTATTTCTTAGTCGCGCTCCCCGAATAGGGGGAACGGGGCACCATATCCTAACCAACTAATAGGAAGTTTTGTATACGAAACTTAGGAATATAATCTACTACTATGAAATAATAAAGGGAACCTTTCCCCCATCTCAGATTCAAGATCCCAAATTGATTCTTCAACCTAATGATTTTGCCAAAGCACGCGCACTAGAGGAACCGAACGACTTCGAAGTAACTTCTCTTTATAATCCAAGATCCGCATAGGATGTTCAACATAAGTCAAGTCTGCCTTCAAGTCCAGTTGATCAAGGTCCACCACATGGCTTGGGTGATACACATACTTCTTAAGCTGTGAAACATAGAAGAAATCGTGCACTTTTGATAGTGACAGTGGCAGGGCAATCTGATATGCGACTGAGGTGACTTACTTTAGTATCTCTAACGGGCCGACGAATCTTGGACTTAACTTTCCCTTTGCTCCAAATCTGGTAACTCCTCGCATGGGCGAGACTTTGAGGAATACTCGATCACCTTCTAAGAACTCAAGAGGTCGTCGATGCGTGTTTGAGTAGCTTTTCTGACGACTTTGTGCTACCTTCAGCCATTCACGGATCAAGCGGATCTTCTGGACGATTTGTTCTACAAGTTCCGGGCCAAGAATTTGTCGTTCACCAACTTTATCCTAATAGATCGGGGATATGCACTTTTGTCCATACAATGCCTCATACGGCGCCATCTGAATGATGGATTGATAGCTATTATTGTATGCAAATTCGGCTAACGGTAGATGCATGTCCCAACTACCTTTAATTCCAAAGCGCAGAGCCGTAGCATATCTTCAAGGATTTTATTGACCCGCTCCATCTGGCCGTCTGTCTGAGGATGGTAGGCAAAGTTAAACTTCAACTTCGTCCCTATTGCTGACTTAAGGCTTTTCCAGAAGAGTGATAAGAATCGTCCATCTCGATCAGAGACAATGGATACGGGGACACCGTGGAGTTGAACAATCTCGTTGAGGTAGATATGAGCCAGGCGGTCGGCACTCCAAGTAACTCTGACAAGCCATGTGTCACTACCATATTTTCTAGGAAAGGATAATTTAGTAATTTCATATTTAATTAAATATTGTGCATGATAAATAATTATTTGTTGTATTATTTAATTATTGTTAGATGTTAATTATTTATTTTAGACTTGTGTTAGTGGACCTAACTAGTTTAGTTTAGACTCATAGACCAATATGAATTAATTGATTAGAAGTTAGCCCATTTAGAAGGCACATTGTTAAGGAGATGAATTAAATTAATTAAACCATTAGACTAGAAGCTTTCTTCCTTAAATATTTCTTCATGAGAGGCCCCAAGGGGTATATTGGATATTATATGATAGCTTGAGGAAGGGAAAAGGGGGCCGGCCTATTATAAAGAAGGGAAAAAAAAATCTCTCTCCTCTTTTCATTTCAAAACTAGATCTAGAATTTCCCTCAAACAAATTCCTTCATTCCCACTTCATTTCCTTACCAAATTTCATTTCAATTCCTTCCTAAATCATCATTGTAGGCTAGAGAAGCAAGGATCTAGAAGGAGGAAGAAATGATCTACAAAGAGGAGCAAGGATCTACAAGTTGGGGCCAATTTTATCTCATTTGGAGGTTGCATTGGAAATCCATCTCCTAATAGGTACAATTTAGTTTTTCCCTTAATTTAGGTTCTAAATCTGAGATTTAACCATAGAAAATTAATCCATATGCATAGGCTACCCATAGGATTTGATTTTATGTTCATAGGAGGCCTATTGGAAAAGTTATGGTACTTTTTGTGTCAATTTTGGAGAAATTCCGATATTGACAATTATTGTGTGTGTGTCAATTGGTCCTATAGATCAATTTGGCATGTGCTTGTGTGTTTGGAGCTAGTGTAGTGTCCACAATTGGGTACGTGTAGGTAGTATCCCAATAATTTGGTGATACGTATTATTTTGGGGGTTTTTTCCTCCGACACGGGACTTTGTACATGTCATATTTTGACACGGACACGTAGATCTATATTTGACTCTTCGTATTGTTCATAAATAATATATGTGTCTTGTTCATGTCCTTCAGGATATATTTGGATGTGTGGTGGACTCGTGTCACATGCGTATCCTAGATCTAGTAGGATACAGTGTGATACTCTCCATATGTTTGTGCAAATTATATGTAGATCTATTTCTTGTATTCTTAATTCATGGAGAATGTATTTGTATATATATAAATATAGATATTTAAATATATATATTATGGTATATATATTTATGCTTCTTGTGTCTTAGATCTATGTATTATGTATGTAATATATGTGTATATATTATGTAGCTATTCTTCTACATGTATAAATATATATATTATAGTATATATGTTATGTGTAAATATGTATATATGTTGTTACTATATATATGTATGTTATTATTATTATATGTGTATAGTAAGTACATATATTCTATATAGTTATAACTGTGTATATATATGATACTATATTGTAACTATGTATTATTGTGTAAGTATATATATATATATATATATATATATATATATATATATATATATATATATATATATATATATATATGGATAATTATATATTGTTATATTTATATTTATATATGTATGTTATATGATATATATACATATACATATATGTATAGTTATCTATATATATTAATATGTATGTGTGTGTATGTTACCATATAGTTATTATGTACATAATACTAGGGAGGGTGTATGTATAGTTATTAATAGTGTATATATATATATATATATATATATATATATATATATATATATATATATATATACTTATAACGACAACAGCAAATGGTCATAGCCGCCGTCACCAAAGCAGCAGCAGCAGCCGTAGCCGCTGTAGCAGCAACAACAGCCAATGGTGACAGCAGCCATAGCTGTCACCAAAACAGCAGCAGCAGCGGGAACACTAACAGCAGTGGCGACAACAGTTTGGTGACAGCTGTAAACCGTCGCCAAAGCAGCAGCAACAGTGGAAACAGTCAGCAGCAGCAGCGACAGCAGATTTAGCAACGGACAGAACCGTCACTAAAGGGGTAGCGTATCAGAGTATCAGGATTTCAGAACTATTTTTAGTGATAGTTGGCAGATTATATATATATACTTATATAGTTATAGATAGATATTTATATATATATTGGTATTTAATATATATGTAAATATATTCTTAAATTGCTAATTACATTATAGTATATATATAATAATTAATATAGTATGTATATATATATTACGGGTAGTTAATATAACAAGGTATTGGGTATTACCTTGAGGAAACCAAGATAAGTACCAAGGTAATTGGGGATACCCAAGGTATTGGGTTTGGGGTATTAAGATTATGTTGTATGTTGTGATACCAAGTTGGTTCAAAATTAAGGTACCTATTTAATGTTTGTAATTATGATTCTATATTATCAATAATTGTTTGATATATATATATTGATGTTTTACCTTTGGATTTACGTATCCGGAGATACGGTATCCTAATATTAAGATATGGTTTTTATGGCTTACACTTTAGTATCTTGAACCCAATATTTTGTGTTAGACTTATGCAACCTAGAAATAAGTAGTTGACCATAGTTTACCACAGTTTGACTATAGTTGACCATAGTTAACTACAGTTTGACTTTTGACTTAAAATTGACTTTTGACCTAGAAATTGACTAGTTTAACTTATTCTCTTTTCGGAACCTTGTATTGATGTTGTATTCCATATCTAGGTCTTCGAGGCACCGTGTCAGACATCTCTGAGACTATTTATTGGACTTCAAGCGAATAAATTCTCTGATAGTTTCTTATTTATGATATCCTCTATGTTCATTGTATCTAGTATAGATATCCATGTTCTCTTGACACTATGGTTACACGGATTGGTATATCCGGATCTCGTCATGAGATGTTATTCCTTGGTATATGGTGTATATGGTGTAAGTATTATTTCATTGGTTATCTTGTACATGTACAAACACTGATTCTCGGGAAGACTAGATATCTTCTTGGGGAATCTCGCGCCATAGCATACCGTGGTTGGATCTATTATATCAGTCGAGGGTGGGGAGTACTTTAGTGTAGATATGTGATCAATACCCCTATTGTATCAAGTACTATTATTGAATAGTGTTGATCATACTCCGTACGTATGATTAGCCAGGCCATATATATTGTATCATGTTCCCAAGCCGATCATATGTTAAAGCTAGTACTCACACACTTAATCATTAGTATCCTTGTTTCATTGGCATATTGTTCATTATTGTATTATTTCTAGTATTTCCTTATTGTATCTATATCTCTCGTATCTATTATGTATCTTGTATATTCATATCTATTTACTGTTACATAGTTTTTATCATTGATTAGAACTACTGTTAGAGATGTACTCTGCTCCTTTCCTTACTGGATATATTTTTCCAGATGACACTGAGGAGTGGTACCCTACCTATTATGGACCTCAGGATATTGTTGGTCTAGAGTCTGAGACCCTGGCTCAGGAGGGACTTATCCCAACTGAGAGAGTTGACCCGAGTTTAGTAGCTTCTTAGTATTCTTTGTACTGGATTTGTCTCTAGCTTATTTTGTTATTTCTTTCAGACTCATTGATGTATTATTTTAGACTCATGAGTTGTATTATGACTTTTCTATTCTTTATCTGATTCGTGCTTATTTCCATCTTAGATCTATGATTGAGTATATTATCATTGTTGGTGGTTTATTATATTGTTAGATAGATTACCCAGACAGCGTTCTACCGCCGATTCTACGGCATAGGCTGGGCGTTGCTTTTGACTTGTACCCATACACCGGGTCTGGGTCGTGATATATTTTTAGTGGTGGCCCATGCAGATCAAACTTCTCAAGTTATGCGATGTCGTAGTAGTGCGACGATTTAGTTGTACTACTGCGAGCCTGCAATAGAATATAGAATATAGGCTGAGATACTCAATCACATCTAGGAAATTTTTTTTGATTCAACTACTCTCCTTTGATATTGATACTTGATCTCTTAAACTATCCTTTCCTTGAGTGTCTTACATCATGTGCCATATTAATTCCTCATTCCGTCTTTTTATGAGACATACTCGAAGATACTTGCGGAGGCACGCAAGGTTGAGCGAGAGTTGGGTTTGAAGCCCAAGAGAGACCGTAATTCTTTTCTGGGGGCCAACAGCAGTGCAGTATCTGCCAAAACGACCTTATTTTTAGTCCAGACCTTTTCAGCAGCCACAGCAGAACCAGACTCCAGCTAGGGCACCTTTTTACCAGGCACTACAGCAGCAGAGACAGTTACAGCAAGGTTCCTGCCACTACTGCAAGAATCCTGGCCATATTTGGGAAGTTTGCAAGAGAAGGCTAGGAGTTTGTTTGTATTATGGTACTGAAGGGCATCAATCGAGTGAGTGTCCTCGTTGTGCAGTTCAGGGAGCAGCTTCAGATCCGAGGGCACAAACGAGACCACCTGCAGTACAGCCGAAGGGACCGCTTTTGATACAACAGCAGCGTTTTGTCCAGCATCAACAGCAGGGAGGTACACGTCAGGGACGAGCGTTTGCTATGACCGTTAAGGAGGAGGAATCTACCGGAGATGTCATCGCAGGTTCTATTCTTCTTGATTCCATTTCAGCTTTAGCTTTGTTTGATAGTGGTGCTTCCCATAGTTTTGTATATGTTTCTTTTGCTCTGAAGCATGGTTTGGTAGCTGAGTCTTTGCTTAGGACTTGCAAGATCATGACCGGGGGAGGCATTATCCTGGTTAATGATATTTACAAGGATCGGAGAGTTACTCTGGGAGGCCGGAAGTTGAGTGTGTATCTACTTGTAATACCACTTTCGAGCTACGACATTGTACTCGGGATGGATTGGTTGAGTAGGCACCGTGCTAAAATAGATTATAGAAGAGGTAGAGTTTTGTTTGGTCCGCCAGGAGAGCCAGAGTTCGAGTTTGCTAGAGGAGTTGCAGAACAGAAAGAAGGCATTATTTATGGAGCTATGGTGGAAGACAAGGAGTTGCCGTATCCGTTGATAGCAGAGTTCTTGGACGTGTTTTCTGAGGAATTGCTAGGATTGCCGCCAGATCAAGATGTTGAATTTTCTATAGACTTGGTGCCAGGTGCAGAACCAATTTCGTAACATGTCTATAGAGTAAACAACAACGAACTAGCCAAGATGAAGAAGCAGGTGGACGAATTATAAGATAAGGGGTTTATTAGATCGAGTTCTTTACCGTGGGGAGCCCCGGTATTGTTTCTACCGAAGAAGGATGGATCGGTGCATATGTGCGTTGATTACAGGACTTTGAATAATCTCACTATGAAAAATAAGTATCCTTTGCCACAGATTAATGATCTGTTTGATCAGTTGAGTGGTGCGAAGGTATTTTCTAAGATAGATTTGAGATCAGGATACCATCAGGTGAAGGTTAAGTCGGAGGACATACCGAAGACTGCTTTTAGAACTCGGTATAGTCAGTACGAGTTTATGGTGATGCCGTTTGGGTTGACTTATGTACTGGCGGTATTTATGGACTTGATGAACAAGGTGTTCCATCAGTACCTTGACAAGTTCATGGTAGTGTTCATTGACGACATACTCATATACTCGAAGACACCGGAGGAGCATGAGGAGCATTTGAGGATTGTGTTGGATGTGCTGAGGAAGGAGAAGCTGTATGGAAAGTTGTCCAAATATGAGTTTTTCCTGGACAAGGTGGAGTTCTTGGGGCATGTTGTGACTAGTGATGGTATTTTAGTGGATCCGAAGAAGATTGCAACAGTGGAATCTTGGAAGACCCCAAGTTCGGTAGCAGAGATCAGGAGTTTCTTGGGATTGGCAGGCTACTACAGGAAGTTTGTGCAAGATTTTTTGAGGATTTTCGAGCCGATGACCAGACTCACAAGGAAGGATGTGGAGTTTGTTTGGACGGAGGATTGCCAGGTTGCTTTTAAGGAATTGAAGAAGAGGTTGACGTCTGCTCCTATTTTAACGTTGCCATCAGGGTCTGGAGGTTTCACTATTTATAGTGATGCATCGGGAAAATGTTTGGGTTGTGATCTTCAGCAGAATGGAAAAGTGATTGCCTATGCATACAGGCAATTACATCCTCATGAAAAGAACTATCCTACCCATGATTTGGAGTTGGCAGCAGTCATCTTCACCCTGAAGTTGTGAAAATATTATTTGTACGGAGAGCGTGTGGAGAACTTCACAGACCACAAAAGCTTGAAGTATGTTTTCACACAGAAGGTGTTGAACATGAGGCAGCGTTGGTGGTTGGAACTGATGAAGGATTTTGATATATCTTTGCATTATTATCCTGGAAAAGCTAATATAGTTGCCGATGCTTTGAGCAGGTATCCGGTAGCTATGTTCTTGACACAGGATCAATATTTGTTGGAGGACTTTGAGAGCTTGGGCATTGAGGTGATAGTTCCTGGTTGTGCTATACAGATGTGGGGATTGCAGATACATTCAGATTTGATGGAGAGGATCAAGGCAGCACGGTATGAGGATATATCTCTGAGGAGTATCAGAGCTCAGGTAAGAGCAGGATTGGAAGATGATTTCACTATTGTCGAGGATGGATCTTTAAGGCATGGAGTTAGATTGTGTGTGCCTAGTGGAGAGCTGCGTGAGGAGGTGTTGCAGGAAGCACATCGCTCTCAGTATTTCATGCATCCAGGTGCCAACAAGATGTATCGGGATATGCAAGAGAGTGTGTGGTGGTATGGCATGAAGAGAAAAGTGTCACAGTTTGTATCCAGATGCTTAGTGTGCCAGCAGGTGAAAGTCGAGAGACAGAGGCCAGGAGGTTTACTTCAGCCATTACCCATTCCAGAGTGGAAATGGGAGCACATTACTATAGATTTTGTGTCCGGATTTCCACGATCTCCAGGAGGGAAAGACGCAATTTGGGTCATCGTTGATAGGTTGACCAAGTTGGCCCACTTTTTGCCTTTCAAGGTAGGTTTGTCTACGGAGAAGCTGGCAGAGATGTATGTGAGGCAGGTTGTTAGGATACATAGAGTTCCCATAAGCATAGTCTCGGATCGGGATAGTCGTTTTACTTCTCATTTCTGGAGGAGTTTGTAGGAGAGTTTGGGCACTCAGCTCAAGTTCAGTACTACATATCATCCCCAGACAGATGGGCAGTCAGAGAGGACTGTTCAGACTCTCGAGGATATGTTATGCACTTGTGTACTAGATTTTAGGGGTTCTTGGGAGGACCATCTCCATTTGGTAGAGTTTGCTTATATCAACAGTTACCAGGCTAGTATAGAGATGTCACCTTTTGAAGCTCTGTACGGTCGAAGGTGTCGTACTCCCTTGTCTTGGGACGATGTTGGAGAGAGAGTTTTGCTTGGGCCAGAGATGGTTATGGATGAAGCAGAGAAGGTTCAGTTGATCAGAGATAGACTTCGTGTGGCGTAAGACAGACAGTAGCATTGGGCCGATAGCCACCGGAGACCTTTGGAGTTTGAGGTATAGTTTAGCTTTTTGTTTTGTGCTTGTTATTGATTGTTTGTTATAGATTAAGTTCTTAAGGTGGGATTTTGTTCTAGGTGGATAGTTTGGTATTTCTGAGGATTTCTCCGACACGAGGTACGATTCGTTTCGATGGAGGCGGGAAGCTTAGTCCGCGATTCATCGGACCTTTCACTATTTTAGAGAAGGTCGATGCAGCTGCTTATAGACTAGACTTGCCACCTGCATTGGAGGGAGTGCACAACGTGTTTCACATGTCGCAGTTGAGATGGTACGTGGCAGATCCTAGTCATATGTTGGATCAATCGGAGATAGAGGTGGGCCCTACTCTTAGCTATCCAGAGCAACCAGTTGAGATTCTGGATCAAAGAGAGAAGGTGCTAAGGAACCAGACTATTCCCTTGGTGTGCGTCGCATGGAGGTATCACTCTCCGGAAGAGTCTACCTGGGAGAGAGAGGATGAAATACGAGAGCGTTATCTATATTTGTTTGTGCCTTGAGGTATGTTATTTCCTAGTTACGTTCTATACATTGTTATATTTTTTTTCATAGTTAGTTATGATTCTTTAGTTCTGTTCTTCTATTATTTTCTGGGGGTAGTTTTCGTCTTTGAATTTTGAGGAAGAAATTATTTTAAGGAGGGTAGACTTGTCACTACCACATTTTCTAGGAAATGATATTTTAGTAATTTTATATTTAATTAAATATTATGCATGATAAATAATTATTTGTTGTATTATTTAATTATTGTTAGATGTTAATTATTTATTTTGGACTTGTGTTAGTGGACCTAACTAGTATAGTTTAGACTCATGGACCAACATAAATTAATTGATTACAAGTTAGCCCATTTAGAAGGCACATTGTTAAGGAGATAGATTAAATTAATTAAACCATTAGACTAGAAGCTTTCTTCCTTAATTATTTCTTCATGAGAGGCCCCAAGGGGTATATTGGACATTACATGATATCTTGAGAAAGGGCAAAGGGGGCCGGCCTATTATAAAGAGGGGGGAGGGGATTCTCTCTCCTCTTTTTATTTCAAAACTAGATCTAGAATTTCCCTCAACCAAATTCCTTCATTCTCACTTCATTTTCCTACCAAATTTCATTCCAATTCCTTTCCAAGTCACCATTGGAGGCTAGAGAAGCAAGGATCTAGAAGGAGGAAGAAAGGATCTACAAAGAGGAGCAAGGATCTACAAGTTGGAGCCAATTTTATCTCATTTGGAGGTTGCATTGGGAATCCATCTTCCAATAGGTAAAATTAAATTTTTCTCCTTAATTTAGGTTCTAAATCTGAGATTTAACCATGGAAAATTAATCCATATGCATAGGCTACCCATAGGATTTGGTTTTGTGTTCATAGGAGGCCTATTAGGAAAGTTATGGTGCTTTTTGTGTCAATTTTGGGAGAATTCCGAGATTGACAATTATTGTGTGTGTCAATTGGTCCTATAGATCAATTTAGCATGTGCTTGTGTATTTGGGGCTAGTGTCGTATCCATAATTGGGTAGGTGTAGGTCGTATCCCAACAATTTGGTGATACGTGTTGTTTTGGGAGTTTTTTCCTCCGACACGGGACTTTGTACATGTTATATTTTGACATGGATACGTAGATCTATATTTGACTCTTTTTATTGTTCATTAATACTATATGTGTCTTGTTCTTGTCCTTCGGGGTATATTTGAATGTGTGGTGGACTCATGTCACATGCGTATCCTAGATCTAGTGGGATACGGTGTGATACTCTTCATATATTTGTGCAAATTATATGTAGATCTATTTCTTGTATTCTTAATTCATGGAGAATGTATTTGTACATATATATATATATATATATATATATATATATATATATATATATATATATATATATTTATATATATATATTATGGTATATATATTTATGCTTCTTGTGTCTTAGATCTATGTATTATGTATGTACTATATGTGTATATATTATGTAGCTATTCTTCTACATGTATAAATATATATATTATAGTATATATGTTATGTGTAAATATGTATATATGTTATTACTATATATATGTATGTATATGTATATGTATATATATGATACTATATTGTAACTATGTATTATTGTGTAAGTATATATATATTGTATATATATATGTATGTTTAAATGGATAATTATATATTATTATATTTATATTTATATATGTACATATATGTATAGTTATCTATATATATTAATATGTATGTGTGTGTATGTTTCCATATAGTTATTATGTACATAATACTAGGGAGGGTGTATGTATAGTTATTAATAGTAATTATGTATATATATATATATATATATATATATATACTTATAGCGACATCAGCAAATGGTGATAGCCGCTGTCACCAAAGCAGCCGCTGTAGTAGCAACAGCAGCCAATGGTGATAGCAGCCGCAACTGTCACCAAAACAGCAGTAACAGCGGGAACACTAGCAGCAGTGGCGATAGCAGTTTGGTGATAGCTGCAAACTGTCGGCAAAGCAGCAGCAGTAGGAACAGTCAGCAGCAGCAGCGACAGTAGATTTAGCAACGGACAGAACCGTCACTAAAGGGGCAGTGTATCAGAGTATCAGGATTTCAGAACTATTTTTAGTGACAGTTGGCAGATTATATATATATATATATATATATAGTTATAGATAGATATTTATATATATATTGGTATTTAATATATATGTAAATGTATTCTTGAATTGCTAATTACATTATAGTATATATATAATAATTAGTATAGTATATATATATATATATATATATATATATATATATATATATATATATATATATATATATATATATATATATATATATATATATATATATATATATATATTACGGATAGTTAATATAACAAGGTATTGGGTATTACCTTGAGGAAACCAAGATAAGTACCAAGGTAATTGGGGATACCCAAGGTATTGGGTTTGGGGTATTAAGATTATGTTTTATGTTGTGATACCAAGTTGGTTCAAAACCAAGGTACCTATTTAATGTTTGTAATTATGATTCTATATTATCAATAATTGTTTGATATATATATATATATATTGATGTTTTACATTTGGATTTACGTATCCGGAGATACGATATCCTAATATTAAGATATGGTTTTTATGGCTTAGACTTTAGTATCTTGAACCCAATATTTTGTGTTAGACTTATGCAACCTAGAAATAGGTAGTTGACCATAGTTGACCATAGTTTGACTTTTGACTTAGAATTGACTTTTGACCTAGAAATTGACTAGTTTAACTTATTCTCTTTTTGGAACCTTGTATTGATGTTATATTCCATATCTAGGTCTTCGAGGCACCGTGTCAGACATCTGTGAGACTATTCATTGGACTTCATGTGAGTACATTCTCTGATAGTTTCTCATTTATGATATCCTCTATGTTCATTGTATCTAGTGTAGATATCCATGTTCTCTTGACACTATGGTTACACGGATTGGTATATCCGGATCTCGTCATGAGATGTTATTCCTTGGTATATGGTATATATGGTGCAAGTATTATTTCATTGGTTATCTTGTACATGTACAGATAATGATTCTCGAGAAGACTAGCTATCTTCTTGGGGAATCTCGTGTCATATCATACCGTGGTTGGATCTATTATACCAGTCGAGGGTGGAGAGTACTTTAGTGTAGATATGTGATCAATACCCCTATTGTATCAAGTACTGTTATTGAATAGTTTTGATCATACACCGTATATATGATTAGCCAGGCCATATATATTGTATCATGTTCCCAAGCCGATCACATATTAAAGCTAGTACTCACACACTTAGTCATTAGTATCCTTGTTTTATTAGCATATTGTTCATTATTTTATTATTTCCAGTATTTCCTTATTGTATTTATATCTCTCGTATCTATTGTGCATCTTTTATATTCATATCTATTTATTGTTACATAGTTTTTATCATTGATTAGAACTGCTGTTAGAGATGTACTCTGCTCCTTTCCTGACTATATATATTTTTCCAGATGATACTGAGGAGTGGTACCCTATCTATTATGGACCTCAGGATGTTGTGGGTCTAGAGTCTGAGACCCTGGCTCAGGAGGAACTTATCCCAACTGAGACAGTTGACCCGGGTTTAGTAGCTTCTTAGTATTCTTTGTACTGGATTTGTCTCCAGCTTATTTTGTTATTTCTTTCAGACTCATTGATGTATTATTTTAGACTCATGAGTTGTATTATGAATTTTCTATTCTTTATCTGATTCGTGCTCATTTCCATCTTAGATCTGTGATTGAGTATATTATCATTGTTGGTGGTTTATTATATTGTTAGATAGATTACCCAGACAGCGTTCTACTGCCGATTCTGCGGCGTAGGATGGGCGTTGTTTTCGACTTGTACCCATACACCGGGTGCGGGTCATGACACCATGCATTATGACACGAACAATGCCATATCGCTTTTTATAACATGCCTCCAAAATATCGTACGGAGGTCTCGATACATCTTTGTACTACCCGGATGTGAAGTGTAACTCGCATTGTAGGCTTTGGTAAGTATCTCCTTTCTGAGGTTTGCATCGTTAGGAACGCACAATCTTTCCTTCACCGACATTATTTCGTTCGTGCTTACCGCAAAGTAGGTTGCCTTCCCAGTTGAGATAAGATCTTACATCTTTTACAGGAATAGGTCATCCTTTTGAGCGGACTTAACTTTTTCTAACAAGTCTGGTTCGAGGCACAGCTGATCCACTTGCGTCCCCTTTTGTATCTTATTTTTAGTGTAATGCCCAAACTTTAAAGATCCCATCGTAGCTTGTCGTCGATAGCCAAGCTCTCAAAAAATACTCTACTCAGTGCATCAGCTACAATGTTACCCTTTCTCGGTGTGTATCTAATCATCAAGTCGAAGTTGCTAAGGAGTTCAAGCCAACGTCGTTGCCGTAGATTTAAATCCTTATGAGTATAGAGATATTTTAGACTTTTATGATCTGTATAGATCTCACACGGCACCCTATAGAGGTAATGCCGCCACAACTTCAGTGTGAACACCATCGCTGCGACCTCCAGGTCGTGCGTTGGATAGTTCTTCTCGTGAGGCTTCAACGGCCTCGACGCAAACGCTATCTCTTTGTCCCTCAGCATAAGGACACATCGCAAACCCTTTTCTGAGGTGTCGCTATAGATCTTAAAATCATCGGGTCCGTCCGGACGGGTAAGAATTGGTGCTGAGATAAGTCGCTGCTTTAACTCCATAAATAAAGCTTCACAGTCATCCGTCCACATGAACGTTACTCCCTTCCAAGTGAGATGAGTCAGAGGCAAGGCGATTCTTGAAAAATCTTTTATAAATCTTCTGTAGTAGCCTGCTAGACCAAGGAAACTCCGTATGTCGCTAGCTGACTCAAACCTTTTCTACTTCACGATGGCTTCTACCTTCTTCGGGTCAACCGAGATGCTCTCTGCGAAAATAATATGCCCAAGGAAAAATATGTTGTCCAACCAGAACTCGTACTTACTTAGCTTCACGTATAACTTATTGTCTCAAAGAGTTTAAAGCATCATCGCTAGTATTATGCGTGTTCATCCTTAATCTTCGAGTACACTAAGATGTCGTCTATAAAAACTACCACAAATTTGTCAAGAAATGGTCGGAACACACGGTTCATCAAATCCATGAATGCAGCAGGGGCATTCATCAATCCAAACAGCATAACGAAAAACTTATAGTGGCCATACAGGGTTCGGAATGCTGACTTCGGCATGTCCTCTGGTTTAATCTTCAATTGGTGGAAGCTAGAGCGAAGATCAATTTTTAAAAACACTGATGCTCCTTGCAACTGATCAAAAAGGTCATATATCCTGGGCAGGGGATACTTGTTTCAGATAGTGACCTTATTTAGCTCTCGATAGTCGATGCAGAGTCACAATATTCTGTCCTTCTTCTTTAGGAAGAGCACAGATGCGTCCCAAGGAGACACACTCGGACGAATATATCCATGATCCAGTAGTTCTTGAAGTTGGCACTTTAAATCCTTTAGTTCAGTAGGGGCCATTCTGTACGGAGCCTTGAAAATCGGTTGAGTATTTGGGATGTATCGATGGTGAACTCGATCTCTCGATCAGGTGGCATGCCAGGTAGTTCGCTCAAAAACACATCAGGGAACTCTGCCACAACGGAAGAAGACTCAACGTTTGCGTAATCCAGCTGTGTGTCCCGAACCGATGCTAAGTATTCCTCGCATCCAGAGTGTAGCATCCGTCGAGCAGACATCGCAGAAATCACTATGCAGGCCCTGGACTCATTTTTTGCTGGACTACTCATGTAGCAGAATTCGGCTTCTCCTGGTAGGCGAAATATGACTCATTTCTCTGAACATTCGATAGTTGTCGAGCAAGTGCCGAGCCAATCCATCCCCAAGATGATATCGTAATCCCGAACATCTAGGACTAAAACATCTAGCGAGAGTTTCCTTCCCCTAATACAGATGTGACCACCTTGACATACTGAATGGACAGGTATTTTTGTGCCTGACGGGGTACTAACACTAAGGTCTAGATACAATGGTGTCATTTCTATATTATTTTCCATGACAAAATTCATGGATATAAAACTATACATTGCACCAGAATCAAATAGCACACGTACAGGTATGTTATTAAAAAGTAAAATACCTGACACAATGGTGTCCGATGCTAGGACTTATTTATGTGTCATAGTATACACCCGGCCTTGAGCTTGATAATGCTCTTGTTGTGGCGTGGCTCGGTTGGCTTGGGGTGCTGAGGCAGGATTTGGATATTAAGGGTGGCGAACAGAGTAGCATGAACAGTCACGGATTCCATGATTTAGATCACCACAAATAAGGCATAACCCGTGTTTCAAATGACATTCGTTGACGGTGTGCCCTGGCTTCCTACAGAAGTAACATGGTTGGTCTGGATTTCCTTTCTGCTTATCATCGTTATTTGGAATCTTTGGAGCATTGTTTCCTTTCTCGTTGCTATGGCACTTGTGATTGGAAGTATGCACAGTGCCGACAATAACTGGAGGTACTGCGGTTCAAGAGAAAGGGCACGGTTGAAAACTTCCTGTATCGTCTGGTACTGAGGAACGACCATGTACGCATGGATGGCGGGTCGCAAGCCGCCTTCAAATCGTTTGACATGACTCACCACATTAGGTAAATAGAGTTTACAAATTTGGTGAGCCGGTTGAATTCGACGGAGTACTGCTTCACGGTCATGTTGCCTTGCCGAAGCTGCACGAACTCGTTCTTCTTTTGCCGACGTACGAGAGAGGGTATAAACTCCTCTTTGAATGCGCCATGAAAGGTAGCCCATGCGATCATCTTTTCTTCATCTTCAAATGGAAGAGATCTTCGATGCACGTTCTACTAATCGTGCACGTTCAAGCAAAGCTATAGTTGGGCACATGCGACACACTTCTGCTCAGGTACCCTTAGCAGTTTGAAGTGATCCTCAAGCTCTGCCAACCAATCTAGAGCCACAATCGGATCTGCAGTCCCCTTAAATGGTGTGTTGTAGACCTTCTTGAAGTTGGCAAAGTCGAAGGTAGTCACATCCTTCTTAATTAGAGTTTGAGATATTTTGACTTCAAGCGTGGGTTGCTCCACCAGTGTCGCTATTGTTGTCGCAGAATAGTCGGAGGCCAAGGTATGCACGATATGTTGCAGGATATCTACCTGCTTTTGTTGGACTATAAATCGGGCTTCGAGATTGCCGTCGAACTTTCTCTGCCTCTCTTCTACTCGCCTCTCAGCTCTTTCATAACGAGCCTCATCCCTCTGTTGGCTAGCCTCAAGCATCCGCATCATTTGCTTAATCGGATCAACATGGGACATGGCTCACTGACTTCGAGAACTTCCCGATGTGCCAGAACTACTTTCTTGGGCTTGTACCTCACCCGGTGCTAGCGCTGATGCTTATGCTTGAGTTATTCCCTCAAAAGAAGGTAACTTATATCAGGATCATAATGTATTATGGACTCATTATATGGAACGTATCTCATTTTGGCCTAATGAGTTTAAGAGTTCACATAGGAAATAGATCGTTAGAGAAACTTTTCTGACACGAGAGTCAAAGGAACTTAAAACTGTGCTCTGATACCAATAGGTCATGCCCTGATTTTGTGGAATCAATAGACTCCCCTGGAAGTGATATCGTGTGTGCCTAGGTTGCGCAGCGCACAAGGCCAAGATATTTTTGCATAATGAGCACATATTCAGAGTATGCAGATAATTGAAACACAAGTTAAAACATAAAAAAGTTCTCTTTTATTAATAATGAACATCTTTTACGAACTCTTGAACGAGTCAGATAATTGCCACACGGGCTTACAAAAGTGGACAAAAAATGAGATACCGTTATGTACATTACATTATTTTTACTAAAACTAATAAATAAGAGACCTCCAAGCGGAGCTATCAACTTTTCATGGAGCTGCATGAGTTTGTGAACGAGCTCCTAGAAACTTCAAAAGACATCTTCGAGACACGATCAGGCCATGCCGGTTAGTGGACTTGAATGGGAAGTAGCTTCATCTCCTCGCAGGATCTCCTTAGTGCAGAAAACCTGTTTCAACGAGGGGTCAGTATATTAAAATGCACTGGTGAAGGTGAGCTAACCTAACTATACCCATCAACACATTGTTTATATAAAGCATGCAAGTTATTTGTGGTCTTTGTATCTTTCCTTAGTTCATTTTTATAAGCAAGAAATAGATATAGAAATTACTGAAATAAACTTGCCACCGTTCGGTGACTTTTACCTGCCCATCTGAACTACCTGCACAATTACTTACCAATGCCTTCCCTGCCATGAAGACACAAGTTACCTTGCACAGGTTTAAATATACGTGGGGATCACTGGCATGATGCCATAAAGGATACCAGTCATTGACGATGATGGTGTGCAACGAAAGTACATGAGGTGCTACATACCATCACGTCTAATACGTGAGACTAAACATGAAGTTTCGTCCGGATCGAATCGGTGCCAGTGCCCCAGCGACCATCCGCAGGAACTATGCCCTTATGCACAAGTTGTCCGTGATCAACGGCGTTTATACTAAGTTTATCAGTTGATGCAGTTTGAGGCAATACGAGTACATGACAAGTAGCAAGGCATAATTTATTTTGCATAGTCTCCCTGATCAGTTTATTGCATAGCAAGGTATGTTCTATACATAGCATAATTTATAGAAGAAGTATACATTCTAACTAAAATCAAAGCATAGAAAGAACATTCTAAATGAACTAGCATGCAATAAGGTAACCGTTCATAAGTTGATTGACAAGCATAAAGTAGTCCAAGTCTATTCCTTTTTATCTTGACATCTTTTAGTTATTTGGTATCGTTTGATCGGAACAAGCAAGAATGCAAGATTTTAGATATGAAGACTTGAAAGAAGGGTCAACTGAATTGAATTATAGCCACTCACAAGTTGGTTGGAGGGAGGAAGGAAAGAGGTATTTTAAGACTTCGTTCGTACGATATCTACTGCACGATAACCTGCATTGCCACGAATAGCTGATCAATACCTCTTCTACTCTTTCCAAGCTCAGTATGAAATACAGTTCAACGAACAAAAGCAATAAAATCCATCAAAACCGTTCAAGAAAATACAAATCCAAAAACTAACTTAAAGCACGAAAGCAACAAGACGATAACAAAAACTAGGCAAGAAAACTTTCAGCGGAGAGGTCCCTCTTGACTCTGCCGCTAAGTCCATCCTCGGGGCACGGTCCACTGAATATGGGAATCGATTCTGAAGAAGCAAATCCATAACGAGGATAAGATCTTGATTCAATCTATCCCGATCGAACGATATTGATTTGTATTTCTTAGCCACGCTCCCCGAATAGAGGGAATGTGGCACCACACTCGAGACTATGATAGTGCTCCATGTTTGCGAGAAAAAGTTTATACGAAACTTTTGCGTTAAAAACTATTGAAAAGAAAGAAAAGTAAAAAAAAAGATCCTAAATAGGAATCTAAGTATAATTAATTTTGGGAAAGTATAACTATGGAGATCTGATATGTGGTTCATCATCATACTTCTGGTTGTCAACTTATTTTGTATGTCGCGGTTTATGAGACACAGAGTAAGTCAATCGGTCAAACACCGACCGTTTTGTTGATACATAGCAACATTCAATTACAACTTTGTGACAATTGCAACGATGTTCATTAGGAAACATTGTTGCAAGGTCCGAGGGATCTCTCTCCTTACGCTTTTGTATAATAAGTTCACGTAAGTCATAAGGGGGAAGACAAAAGGAGGAAGAGGGCAGATTCTGCCTCTTTACATGAGATACATTAGACCTCCTATGCACTTTTTTTAGTTCCTTGCATGTAAAGTGAGGTGCTGACTTGATTGGTGTATGATTTGTCGTCTCTCGGACCTTTATTCTTTACAGAGGAGGGAAAATTGTTTTAAATGTTCTTCACATATTCACGCGCACAAACAACACGTCATGAGAACGTTGGTCTAGTTAGGCGCACATTCTATGGCGCAGTAAGAGTTGGCAAAGTTTGTCTACATGCATTTATTTTTGACCGCAGGTCTTGGGCTTGCGCACCAATAGCAGGTTCATAATGAGTGGCGCATAATTTTCCTTTAATTGAATGCATGATCATGATGTCAGGGGGATAATTTTCCCTGACTAACTTTTTATTAGCACCTATAGAGAGATTGGTTTGGACAGTAGTGTCCATGACTTGTTTGCCTCGCATATTACCATCAATATGTGTAAGCTCAGAAGCATGGGTGTGGATCACCTTTTGTTTGATATTACACGAGTTGTACAATTTGTATCTCTTGTTTAACGCAAGAAAATCAGAAGCTTGGATGTGGATCACCCTTTGCTTGATATTGCGCGAGTTGCGTGAATTGTATCTCTTGTTTAACGCAAGGAAATTATCCAACAAGTTATTGATCTGAACATAATTGACATGGGAACTCTCGTTAATCAGAATGCTCTTTTCCTTGTTGGCAGCAACTTTGAAATATGCATGACGAGGCTTGGGCACCCACACTTTGCGAGTTTTTCTCGACTTGAGCGCAGATGAGGGGCGAACACTACCCCCAGAATAGAGTATTTTTTGTATACTTGTTAGTCAAACTTCATCACCAAGGTTTTCTGCATCGAGCCGACCGATGCAGCATCGAGTTGAGCTATCACCTTCTCGTCAGAGAAGAAAGTAGTCCCCAACAGATTTGCCATCTTGTTTGCAAAGAAAATTTGATATAATTTTTTTGTATTATAAACTATTGAAAAGAAAGAAAAGTACAAAAAATATCCTAAATAGGAATCTAAGTAAAGTTGATTCTGGAAAGTATAGCTATGGAGATCTGATCTGCGGACGATCACTTTACTCCTTGGACCACTCGACAACGAAGAAATACAGGGACTGTTGTGAACAACTTGGAGAGTTGAACAATAAGAAAGCTTTGGCAACAAAGACACGAGAAGCTTCTATCTCTCTCCTTTTGTTCTTGAATTTTAAAGACTTAAAAATCCCCCCTTTAACAGATGTACTGATCCTGTATTTATAGAGTTTATGAGTGGTTATAAGAGTGTGCGCGCACTTTGGACAGTCTGCACTATTTTACCATTGTGCGCGCACTTTTGGTGGACTAACACCCCACGTTCTGAATGAGTGGGTGCACAACTTACTGTCTGCCTGACACATAGCTTACTATACGAGGAAAGCATAAGTCATGGGAACAGTTATTTGTACACTTTTTATGAGAATCATGGTATGTAAGATACGCACTCATAACTGCTCACTGTCAATTAGAATAATATGCGCACTTTATAAGTGGTTTGCAGACTGGCACACTTCTGAAGAAATTGGCACAACGACACACTTCTGAAGAAATTGGCACAACAACGTACTTCTGAAAAAATTGGCACAATGACTCATTTATGAAGAAATTGGCACAACGACGCACTTCTGAAGAAATTGGCACAGCGGCTGGGTCGCTAAACGACAACCTGGGTCTGCGTGTCGCAGCACAGCTGTAATGATGACTTTTGAATCTTTGGTTTCTACATCTGTCAGCTGTCAATCTGTTATGTTAATTCTGAGAGAGAGTACGTGTCTTTGAGCGTTTGTGCTCAACTTTCGTATCATTAAGAAAGAGTGCCACAATAAGAAAGTACGCCATCTTCTGAAGTTTCAAGAAAGTGTGCCAAAGTAAGAAAGTGCGCGTCTTCCTTCTGAAATAAGTAGAAAGTGTGTCATTCTCTAAATAGAGAGAAAGTGCGTCATTCTTCCTCTGTTGAATTTATTTGTAAAAAATTATGCCATCTCTTTGAGGTAAACTTTTTATGCTTCTACAAGACCCCCTTCAAAGTTTTTGAATTTGTTCAGATGAATTCAAAATACTTTAAATTAGAAGCATTACAGTTGTTGAGATATTTATGCGCGCACTCTGGACAGAATCCCAAAAGATTTGCTTACGTGGCTGACATGCACGTATCTTTGACTTGCTTTTTGGTTTTGATGTGATCTTTGAGGAGACGCAGGCGACTTTTCAGGAATAATTTTTGAGAGCTATGCCAAACTTTGGCATGTTTTGTCCTTTAAATAGGAGTAAAAATTTACGAACAATCCTAAACTTATCTCTTTTTTGCTGTGAGACTTGAGTATGGCCACTGTTAAGTATAAGCCTACGAAGGTGACCTTAGCAGTATGTCTCTATCGGCTTTGCTGTCCTCTAAGAAGATGCAAGGGGAGATGCTTCTTAACAATTTTGTTGTTAAGCTCTTTGTATGATGGAGCATGGAAGGATATCATAGGCATCATTGTTCATGTTGAACTAACGAATTACCCAGAAGACTGTTCGTTGTCTTCAAATCCAGCTCGCTGGAATTACTCTCTTAACATGGCCCATGTGCTGATTATAGGGTTGGGATTGGAATCCCCAACCGAGACTTCTAGCGGTAGCGTTAGATGGTGATAGCGGAACAACTTCCATTTGACTCGTCATGTCCCCCATCGAGTCAGGACAAAAATAGGTCCGTGCTAATTTAAACATGTCCAGTCTTGTATAGCATTCTCGCCCACAGCATAGATTTTTTTTCATGTACTGAGGTTTGCACTTAGGAGCCCATTTCTTCTGTGCCTACAAAATTAAAGGAGCAAACGGGACACAGAGATGGGGATGTCTCTGTGATAGATCCCCATCATATAAAAATTTGGGTGTAATAGATTTTCATATGTATTATCATGATTTTAGAATAAAAATCTATGTGTGATAGATCTCCATCATATGTAATCATGATTAAGCTTCAATAATATTTAGCTTTTACTTTATTGTATTGTATGTGAGTTGCTAACAAAAGACTTTGGTCGACGTGCATCAAAAAAGATTAAATATGCTGACTTTTCCTTGTCAGTCCACCGATACGTGCACAAATATGTACTTAGGAAAAACTGGATTTTGTGCGCACTGTACGGTTTGTCGCACGTACTTTTGTAACCATTTCTACAAATTGTTTGGTCATGCACACAATATAATATTTTCTGTCGATCAGACAAATGCGCGCATATGAGAATCCTAGGACAAACATACAAAATAGTTTTATCTTTTGTATTATGCTCTTCGTTTGGAGAAACCAATCGTCGTCTCATTTTACTGAGGAGTCATGTTTGAGAATTCAAACCATTATTTCCTATCTTATAGATACTAGAGTTGCTTGTTACATTCTTACGAAGACTTGAAAAATGATCTCTGAGGCTACTTCAAAGAGGAAAGACAAGGAATTTGATGAGACCATTATTTCTCCTTCTGCTATCAAGTTTTCTTACGCTGAAGAAAAGAAATATGTGTCTACTGTACAACCGAGTAAAACATATGTCCTCCAAGATCTTATCAATCCTTCATTGGGTGAACCTACCCAACCTTAGATTGATGTAAGTGATCCCCTTGTTTCGTTTGATGTCGTGGAAGAATGAGAAGATCAGGCCAGAATAATGGCTACCCGTCGAATACTTGCATATTCTGACGTCTATATCCTTCACACCCTTGTAATATTTATAAATAATTTGGAAGATTCTGACTCATTCTCTCTTTAACTATTTGTATTGTTCTTTCTTATTTTCTATAAATAAAGAAATTTTGTTTTACCTTAGTGATATTTTCAAATCACGACCCATTGAGTGTATATCTGCTCAGAGGTATTATGGACATGACATAATAATTTCGTGGAAGAATTTGGTAGATTTATCACTCAAGGCATACTCATGCTAAGTACAAATGATAAAATTTATGGGATACAATACTATTAGAGGTGATATGGACATGATAGCTCACTTAGTTTATTACATTAGGAAAGAGAAGAGAGAGTAGTTCAAGGGTGAACTATTGTCTTCTCTTTAGGGGATAGTAAATAGAACATAATTCATAGGTAGTATGGATATAAATCATATTACACTTATTGACCGGTGAATAAACATGTGAGATTATTCTCAACCCAACTGGGGATCAGGAATAGGATATTCTTAAAACAACTGGACTTTAAGAATATAATATTTTTTGTTTGAGAGAATCGTTTAGTTGATCTCAACGAGAGTGTTCCGTTGGATCTGAGTATTGTCCTGCTGGAAAACTTTGAGGACCCATTACCCATATCTTATTAAAAAATGAATATAGGTAATAGTTCGAGAGGCCGTTTAGGCTAATGAGTTGTTGGGGATTTAAAGATGTATTTGATGTATATCTTATTTTAATCTACTGGAGATTGAGAGGAATATGTCATTCTTTGACATTATACTTCTTGAAAATTGTGTCATTGATAGGCATTATTATCAAATCTCTATTAGGTTTTGTGAGTCTGTAGCTCCGTTGGAGAATACTGTCTCCACCACATAAGGGCCTTCCTACTTAGCTTAAAATTTATCTTTTCTTTTATGGGTTGTGATCATAGGTCTCCTTACTGAAAGTACCAATTTCTCAACTTGGAATATTATATCCTTGACCTTTCGATTAAAATCTCTGAAAATGCATGCTTGGTATAGCTCAATACGCTGTTGAATGTACAAGCGCTTTTCATCCAATGCTTTTAATTATTGCAAGCGCAATTGATCATTATTCTCTATTGTTAGCTCATTAGCAATAGTTATTCTAAGAGAAGGTATCTGAATTTTGAACGAAATAAATGCTTCACATCCGTAAACCAAAGTGAATGACGTACAACTAGTTAGAGTTTGAACTGTTGTACGATAAGCCCATAAACACTCCTCGAATTTCTTATTTCAATCGCATTTGTTGGACGAGACAAACATTTTAAGGAGTTTAATTATGGTCTTGTTGAAGCCTTCTGCTAAGCCATTGGTTGCTGGATTGTAGGTTGTAGATGCTACATTCTGGATTCGATTCTTGTCACAGAATCGATAAAACGCTTGATTGGCAAATTATGATCCATTGTCATGTATTATCCCTCGAGGAACACCGAAACGATAGATAACATTGTGTTTGACGAAGTTAATTATATTGGACATCTTAACTTCGATGAGCAGGACTATTTCTGTCCATTTGGAGAAGTAATCGATTATTGCAAGTATAAACCAATGTCCTCTAGAAGAAGATGGGTTAATCAGACCAATAATAACCATTCCCCAAGCTTCAAAAGGCCAGGAGGCAGCTGTAGGGTGTAAGAACTCTGTTGGTTGGTGGATAAAATCAGCATGGATTTAGCATGACCTGCATTTACGAGCGTAATCTACGATATTTGCCACAATGGTGGGCCAATAATAACCCATTCTCCTAAGGCGGTCTTGTATTTTAGGACCTGGCTGATGTGCTCCACAGATGCCATCATGAGCTTCACGAAGTGATTGTCTTGCTTCAGGGTTGAAAAGACAATGTAACAGCAATCCCTTATAAGAACGATGATATAATGTTTTGGATGAGGCATCATAATATAATCGGAGTGAACGTCTTTTAATAGAAGTGACTTATTTTGGATTTTCTGAAAGAATACCATAAGCAACGTAGTCTATAAAAGGGTCTCTCCAATCTTTATCCATGGAGGTTGACTTTATGACGTAACTTTGTTCAACGTGCAAGTTATTTTTTTGTACAAAATAATTCTCGTCATGTTAGCATAATTGATTGTCGTCTCTTTAGGGGAACGACCAATGATGTTTCTAAGCCTGCTAAAGTATCTGCTTCCATATTCTGTAACCGAGGCACATGCTCGATGAAGAATCCTTTAAAATTAAAGCCAATTTGAATGCCGCTTGATGATAAGGGATGAGGTCTTCATGCCAAACCTCGTACTTTCCCCTGATCTGATTGACTATCAACTTGGAATCTCCATAAGGTTTAAGATATTATATATCTAATTCTTTAGCTAATTGGAGGCCAATGAGTAGAGCATTATATTCTGCCACATTATTGGACATGGTTCACTAAAATAATATGCCCAATGAACGAGTAGTTTGTCAGAAGATAGTTGGACTATGCCAACTCCAGCTACTAAATTGCCTTTGTGTCCTATTCTTGATGCTCCATCAAAGAATAGTTTCCAGGTGTCATCTTCCATGGACATATTAGACTCTAAAACTTCATCTGGGATGTCATCGTACAGTTTGGAAGTTTTTGGTACAGGATGAGCTACAAGAAAGTCAGCTAACGCTTGACCCTTCACTTCTTTTTGTGGAACATATACTATATCATATGGTGATAACAATATTGCCCATGTGGCTAAACGAGAATTGTGTGTGCTTGGCTTGGTCATTAATACCCGGAGAGTATTCACTCTGGATATGACATGAATAGTTTGACCTGACACATAATGTCATATTTTCTGAATAGCAAACATCAAGGTGGGGTATTCTTTTTTTACCGGATTGTATCGATGTTTAACGCCGACCATCATATGACTAAGATAATAGATCATTTGTTCATGGTATTCGCTACTCATCTAAGCAAGAAGATCTCCTAGGGAGTGATTTATTGCTCGAACATACAACAAAAAGGGTTTTTCTACGATCGGAGACACCATAACTGGCGGATTTATTAAATATCGTTTGATGTCATCGAATGCTTGTTGACATGCTCCATTCCAGATAAAGGATACGTCTTTCTTCATTAATTGAGTGAAGGGTTGGCATTGTCCCGAGAGATTGAAGATGAATCTCCTAATGTATGCCAGACGACTTTGCAGACCACGAAGTTCTTTGAGATTACGTAAAGACTGTATTTCGAGGATAACTTTGATTTTATCGAGATCAATATGAATACCTTTGGAGGTTATAACAAATTCGAGGATTTTTGCCACTGGAGATTCCTAGAAAGGATTTAGTTGGATTCATCTTCAATTGGTGATGGTGCATCAATTCGAACACAGTCTTCAAATCTTGAAGGTAATCATCTTTAAGACAACTTTTGACAACAATATCATCCACGTAGCATTCTACTATTTTTTATAAATGCTGCTGGAAAATTATACTCATGGCTCGTTGATATGTTGCACCCGCATTCTTCAAGTCGAAGGGCATGACTGTATAATAGTAAACTTCCAATGGTGTACGAATAGAATTGTGTATTTTTCGTCATTAGGTGATATCTTAATTTGTTTGTATCCAGAGAATCCATCCATGAAGCACATATGTTCAAATCTGTATGTATTGTCGATCATGACGTCTGTGATGGGAAAAGAAATATTCATCTTTTGGACAGGCCAAGTTCAGATCTCGATAATCTACGCAGACTTGGATCTTTCCAGTTTTCTTCATGACTGGAATGACATTGGCTACCCAGTTTGGATGTTGCTCTTCTCGCACAAAGCCACATACTATGAGTTTTTTGACTTCTGCTTCAATTGCTTCCATCATATCTGGACGAAATCGTTGTTGTTGCTGTTTCACCGATTTAGCATTCGGAAAAATATTGAGCTTGTATATGGCTATTTGAGGATCTAGGCCAAGCATATCCTCGTAACTCCAGACGAAGACATCGATATATTTCTTTATTAGCTGGAGTAAAGTGTGTTGATCTTCTTCAGGAAGACTCTTGCTAATAAAGATTGGTCTTGAGGAAAATTCTTCTCCCACATCAATTTAGATTATTTTATCCTCTGTAGGTGGCTCACATTGCTCAAACTGAATCTCTCATTGAGTATCCATTTTTTGTGGCCATGGATCATTCTCAAATAGTTTTAATAGTTCATCGTCTTTATCATCTGGGGCAGTTGACATCCTATTTATAGAGAAAGTCTGTTTGAATACGATACCCATACTTTCGTCAGAATCCCATAATGATGAGTCAGAGGAATAAGAATGCGTCTCTTTTTCTGATCCTGAACTTTTGGGACTTGTTGGTAGTGTAACATATCCCAAACCACGACCAGTCCGTTGGTAGTATATTTTTGGCTTGCCTTTTGGAGAGCAGTGATGTATAGGAGTCCGTATGCCTTTTCTATAATTTAGTCACAAATTTAATTTTAAATTATAACCCATCATTTGCATAATATTCTTGACTGGTTGGTTGTATTGGTGAAATTGGGGACGATTCTCCTCAAGCACCTGAGTTGAGGTCAATGCTCTAATGGTTGCAGAAGGAAAAGGAAGAATTTATGTAGGAACACTTTCATAAGCACTGAAGAATTGTTGTGTCCTATACAGTAGAACAATGCCAATCATGGACAATTCTTGGTGTGTCAAGCAAAGATTGCTAGTAGAGATTGTTGGGATAATGTTCATATTTTAAAATATGCTCTCGAGAGATACTTCTTAAAGTTGATCTTGATCTCTGTCAGGGTGACGATATAAAGAAATCATATTGCATGATTAATACTTGTAACCCTTCTTGGATTTTGCATTGGAAGATGCTGCTCCCTGGTCCTAATCTAGCAGCAGGTAGGGATGAATCTATATAATCTCGCCATGATCTGTAGTAAGAGGCACCATTCCCTCTGTTTGACTTCTTGGCAGCGGGAGATTTATTATTTCCATCGTAGCTTGAGGTATTAGGACGACACAGTTTGGAATTTCTTGTGCTAAAAAATTGTCGAATTAAAAAGACACCATATTGGCGGTGACCGTCTTCTCCTCATTATAAAGGGTGATAGATGTAGCATCTATCAACTGTCAAAATTTTCTTTTTAAGACATAACAAGCCTTGGTAAGATGATGTACATACCGATGGTATAAGCAATACTTTGGGTCATCTGTTTTACCGACCTCATTTGGTCATTTAATGTCAGGCAACTGTAACTTGTTGCTCTTTATCAAGCATTCAAAAGAGCTGTGGATATCGCTCTCGTCAAAGGAATATTCTTTCTTATGCCTGGAAGACTCTGGAGGCTTTTGTGCTAGAGGAGAGGTGGGTCGCTTTGACAGGTTTATTTCCAAGGCCTTATTTTTTTTGCTGTTGCGATTATTCGCACTGTTGGAGGGACGGTTTTCTTCCGTATTGGTCATTTGTAACCCCAAGTTACGTGCCATCTTTGCATTACCTTCAGCAGCTTCGGTCCCAATGATGAATGCTGTCCAGACTTAAAATTTAGTTGGACTTGTCCAGAGCCCTACTATATGCAGTAGGTTTTTTGCAAGTATCAATGAATAAGGATTCTAGAATACCGGGAGGTAACTTCAGAGTTGCTTGTCTGAAACGTTCTACGGATTCACGAGTGGTTTCCTTCTCCTTCTACTTGGTATCGATGAGAGAAGACATTGTCATATCCATGCCTCCCTGGTAGAATCGTGAGAGAAAAAGATATTTCTTGTCATCAAACGAGGATATGTAGTTATCAGTTAAGCTGCAAAACCAATCATAGGCTACGCCGGCAAAATATTCCACGAACCCTAAAATTAGATCTTCATTATCTAAACGGACCCAGAAAGTAATTTACTATGCTTTTCACAATAAAAATCTATTTCTATTATGAAAAGCGCAATAATAGGAAAAACCATACCATAAATAAAATAGACTATAATAAAAACAAGAATGAACAAAAAAATTTAGAACCCAGTACAGTACACAGAAAAATTATTATTCTACGTACCACAATAATTTGTTAAGTAGAGCATCTTCTTTCTACAGTTTAGCCGTCATCATATTGAAGTAATTAATATATTGGCTCGGTGATGTCCTGCCTTCAAACAAGACTATTGATTGAGGCTTGTATTTAGGAGGGAATGTAATATTATACCAATGAGGAGGATAATGTTGTTTCACCCCCAGCTTACGGAGTTGGTCTTTGTTCTTTAAAATATCGACCTGTGCATGCAACTCTCGAATAGCTTCGAGAGGATCTTCTGCTCGAAGTGGTACAATTAACTGATAAGATCATGTTTGAACATGTACCGTCAGCGACGGAGGTCTACTCCCAATAATGAGAGGATTAAGAGTTGGCATTGCTGACTCTTGGTTCATGACTGCTTCTGGATTTGTGTTATCCTGCAGATGTGTTTTTCTAGGAGTAGGCTATGCAGGTATGAATGAAGCCATTGGACAGGTACTGGTGTAGCAGAATATTGAGCTGTCATCATTTGATATATATTTTTGCATCATTGTGTGCATGTCTCTGAGAGCGGCCTCTAATGAGTTGAGGCATTGTTTGGTAGCTTCTGATGGAGAAGCATCTTGTTCATCACTGACGGCGTAAACGTTAACATCCCTGTGTACAAAAGAGGGATTGGTAGAAAGAGTTGTGTAGTTGGAGTCTACACTCTCAGTTTCAGAATCGAGGGGATTGCTACCCCTAGCCTCGGATTCTGAGGAATGGGGATTCCCGTAAAGACCGAGCTCACGTCTTCGAGAATGAGTATTTTGGTATACTCCGTCAAAGGAGTTGACGAGTTGGTCAAAACTCCTATGGCTAGGTGTTCTTGAAGAAATTTGTCTTGATTGCCTCCTACCACGGGGAAGATACGAAGCCATGTATGTTGAAGCAAGGAGCGATTCATCATCATACTCCTGGTTGTCAACTTGTTTTGTATGTCGCAATTTAGGATACACAGTGTAAGTCAATCGGTCAAACACAGACCGTTTTGCTGATGCACAACAACATTCAATTACAACTTTGTGACAATTGTAACGATGTTCATTAGGAAACACCGTTGCAATATTCGAGGGATCTCTCTCCTTACGCTTTTATATAATAAGTTCGCATAAGTCATAAGGGGGAAGAGAAAAGGATGAAGATGATAGATTCTGCCTCTTTACATGAGATACATTAGACCTCATATGCAAGTTTTAGTTCCTTGCGTGTAAAGTGAGGTACTGACTTGATTGGCATATGATCCGTCGTCTCTCGCACCTTTGTTATTCACAGAGGTGGGGAAATTATTTTGAATGTTCTTCACATATTCACGCGCACAAACAACAAGTCGTAAGAACATTGGTCCTGTTTGGCACACATTATGTGGCACAGGAAGAGTTGGCTCAGTTTGCTTACGTGTATTTATTTTTGACCGCAGGTCTTGGGCTGGCACCCTAATAACAGGTTCATAATGAGTGGCGCATAATTTTTCTTCAATTGAACGCATGATCATGATGTTAGGGGGATAATATTTCCTGACTAACTTTTCAGTAGCGCCTGTAGAGAGATTGGTTTAGACAACAGTATCTATGACTTATTTGCCTCGTATATTACCACCAATATGTGTAGGCTCAGAAGCTTGGGTGTGGATTACCCTTTGCTTGACATTGCGAGAGTTGCGTGATTTGTATCCCTTGTTTAACGCAAGGGAATAAGAAGCTTGGGTGTGGATCACCCTTTGCTTGATATTGCGCGAGTTGCATGAATTGTATCCCTTGTTTAACGCAAGAGAATTGTCCACCAAGTCATTGATCTAAAAATAATTAACATGGGAAGTCTCGTTAATCAAAAAACTATTTTCCTTGTTGGTATCAACTTCAGGATATGTATGACGAGGCTTGGGCACCCACACTTTGTGAGTTTTCCTTTTTGAGCGCAGATGAGGCGCGAGCACTACCCCCAGAATAGAGCATTTCTTCGTATGCTTGTTGGTCAAACTTCACAACCAAGGTCTTCTGTATCGAGTCGACCGACACAGCGTCAAGTTGAGCTATCACCTTCTCGTCATAGGAGAAAGTAGTCCCCAGTAGAGTCCCTATCTTGTTTGCGAAAAAAATTTTATACGAAACTTTTGTGTTACAAACTATTAAAAAGAAAGAAAAGTACAAAAAAGATCCTAAACAGGAATCTAAGTACAGTTGATTCTGGGGAAGTATAGCTATGGAGATCTAATCTGCAGACAATCACTTTACTCCTTGGACCACTCGACGATGAAAAAATACAGGGACTGCTGTGAACAACTTGGAGAGCTGAACAATAAAAAATCTTTGGCAACAACGGTACGAGAAGCTTGAAAATCCCCACTCTAACGAATGTACTGATCCTGTGTTTATAGAGTTTGTGAGCGATTATAAGAGTGTGCATGCACTTTGGACAGTCTATACTGTTTTACCATTGTGAGTGCACTTTTGGTGGAATATAACCCTATGTTCTGAATGAGTGGGTGTACAACCTATTGCTTGCTTGACACGTAGCTTCCTATACGAGAAAAGCATAGGTCGTGGGGACAGTTATTTGTGCACTTTTTACGAGAAGTATGGCATGTAAGACACGCACTCATAACTGCTCACTCTTAGTTAGAATAGTATGCACACTTTAAAAGTAGTCTAGAGACTGGCACACTTCTGAAGAAATTAGCACAAAGGCGCACTTTTGAAGAAATTGTCACAGCGACTAGGTCGCTAAACGATAACCTGGGTTTGTATGTCGCCGCAGAACTGTAATAACGACTTCTGACTCTTCGATTTCTGCATCTGTCAGCTATCAGTCTGTTATATTAAATGCTGAGAGAGTGCGCGTCTTTGAGCATTTGTTCGCCAACTTTTGTAATATTAAGAAAGTACACCACAATAAAAAAGTGCACCATCTTCTGAAGTTTCAAGAAAGTGCCAAACTAAAAAAGTACGTGTCTTCCTTCTGAAACAAGTAAAAAGTACGCCATCCTCTAAATAGAGGAAAAGTGCGCCATTCTTCCTCTGTTGGGTTTATTTGTTGAAAAGTGTACCATCTCTTTGAGGCACACTTTTTATGCTTCTACGCTCCATTCCTCAAGCAACAAGAACCAGAAATCAAAAAAAAATCCAAGCTCGAAATCAGGAAACAACATCTTTTAAAAATACTCATTTTTAAGGGATTATTCCCTAGAAAAATATACTCATGAAAACCCTCATAATAAAATCAAGATAAAACTATTAACCACCTCAAATCTGAAAACTCTAAGAACTAACTATATTTAGAACACTACTAGAAACTAATTACAATAACAACTACTAAGAATAAAACTATAGTCGATCATATTTCTTCATATTTGCAAGATGTACTTTCCTATGAAGAAACCAGGAGCAAAATAAGAGAAATGAACAAGTGAGGAGAGAGAATGAGAACAAGGATATATATATAGGCAAGGGGTGAATGGTGAACCGTCAGATCTCTCCAATAAATCCAAGCCACACGCCCTACCTACCACCACACACAATCAATATTAGCCAATGTGCGCCAAGCTTTATTCAGCCGTGTGCTTGAAGTATACTCAAAGTGCACCAAAATGAAAATACACCAAAAGTGCGCCAACTTGAGTATATTTTGAGTATACAGGATAAGGGAGTGACAATGACCGCTGCCAACTCCAAATTATGGGTGGGGTAGATCTTCTCATGATGACGTAATTGCTTGGAAGCATAGACAATAACCTTCCTGTGCTGCTGAAGAACGCAACTCAAACCCTTCCCTGAAGCATCACTATAGATAGTTCTGTCCCTGATGGCAACGTCAAAACTGGAGCTTTCGTTAACCTCTTCTTCAGCTCAGTAAAAGCGGCCTGATAATCCTTTGTCCAGACTAAATCCACATCCTTCCTAGTCAACATATTCATCGGCTATATAATCCTGGAGAATTCATGTACAAATCTCCTGTAGTAACCTGTCAGTCCCAAAAAACTCCTAATCTTTGCCACTGAACTCGGAGTAGCCCACGACTCCACTGCCACGATCTTCTTCGGGTCAGCTGAGATTCTATCACATGTCACCACATACCCAAGGAATTCAACCTTGTCAAGGAATAACTCATACTTTGAAAGCTTTCCATAAAGCTCCTCCATCATGAGAGTCTCCAAAACTACACTCAGGTGCTCCTCATGCCCCTCTGGTATCTTCGAGTACACAAGAATATCATCAATGAATACCACCACAAACTTATCAAGGTACTGGTGGAACACCATATTTATCAGGTTCATGAATATCGTCGGGGTATTGGTCAACCCAAACGACATCACTATGAACTCAAGCTGGCCATACCGAGTCCAAAAAGCTGTCTTTGGAATATCTTCCTTCTTCACTTTCACCTGGTGGTAGTCTGACCATAAGTCTATCTTTGAGAATACCTTCGTTCTGCTCAACTGATATAAGAGATCATCTATCATCGGTAGCGGATATTTATTCTTGATAAAGAGATTGTTCATAGCCCTGTAGTTGATACACATGCATACCGATCTGTCCTTCTTCGGTACAAATAATACCAGAGTACCCCACGGTGATGAACTAGATCTGATGAAGCCCTTATCCTGCAAACTCATCTACCTGCTTCTTTAATTCTGCCAGTTCTTATTGACCCGATAGACATATTATGATATCGGATCTGTGCCTGACACTAAGTCTAAAGAAAACTCAACAACTCGGTCTAGCGATAATCCTGCCAACTCCTCCGGGAAAATATCCATAAAATCTGCTATCAAAGGATGTAGTAGCTCCTTCTCTTCCACCATCGCTCCAAAGATGATACTCTCACTCTGCTCCACTGCTCCTCTGGCAATCTCAAACTCTGGCTCTCCTGGCGGTCAAAACAATACCCTGCCTATACGACAATCTATACTAGCTTGGTGCCTACTCAACCAATCCATCCCGAGTACAATATCGTAGCTTGGAAGTGGCATTAAGAGTAAGCACGCACTCAACTCCCGGCTTCCCAATGTAACTCTCTGATCATTGTAAAAATTACTGACTAGGATAATGCCTCCCCCAGTCGTGATCTTGCAAGTCCTAGCCAAGGGTTCAGCCTCTAAATGATGCTTAAGAGCAAACGATACAGATACAAAACTATGAGAAGTACCATAATCAAATAAAACAAATTTTGGAATAGAATCAAGAATGACTGAACCTGAAATCATGTCTCCCACTGGCTCGCCTCCTCGATCGTCATGGCGAATGCTCTCCCCTGTGTGCACCTCTATGTTATTGCTGGTGCTGGATGAATCTCTGCTGCTGTGGCAGAAGTGGAGGTACCCTTTGATGGTCTTCCGGTACTGTAGGTGCTCTAGCGGGTCCCCTCTGGGCGGATGCTCCAGCCTGAGCTGGACAAGTCTGAATCGATAGGCAAACCCTCAACTAATGAGCTAATGATCCGTAAGACAAAAAGGTACCCAACCTCTTCCTGTAGAGGTCCCTCATATGTCATGTCATCCCACAGTACGCACACTGGACAGCCGGTTAGGTCTGTCTCTGCGGCTGCTGCTGAATATGTCTACGAACTGGTGCCAGGAGCTGCTGGTGCTGATGTCGATACTGAAATAGACTATGTTGCTATTAAAAATGGGGACGCTTGGCCGGTCCTGCGCTGCCACTCGCACCTCCAGAAATGTCACGACCCCTCTTGGGCCTGAGATCCCGATCATCCTCAGCAATGTGGGCATCTATCAAGATCTTCTAAAAGGTAGTTGTGCGACGACCAAAAGTGCGTGACTTGATTTCTATCATCAGCCCCTTCCTGAACTTTTGGGCTCGATCTCCTGGGTCCCGAACCATGGATGGTGCAAAATGGCTCAATCGACAGAACTCTGTGGCATACTTCTCAACCGACATGTTCCCCTAGCCTAAGTCATGAAACCGACTCTCCAAATCTTCCAGGGCACATCGGGGAAGAACTTTTTCTTAAAAAGCTCTTTGAAGCCTCCCAAGTCCTCATGCAGTAAGCCTGGGCTCCGTGAGATACCAAGTGAGTGCAATATCAAATATCTAACTGACGGCCACCTTAATTTGTAAGCTCTTTGGGATCTGGGCCAATCACAAGTTTCTCTCTATATCCTCTAACTAGTCATCAACGTAGAGTATCCTCTCGGTACCCTTAAACTTCTGAGATGCCATTATCTTGAAGTCCACAATAGTGCATGGCCTCTACTGCTGCGGCTGGACAGGATACTGCCGAAAAACTCTCTCCACCGCCTGTAGAGCCACCTGGTAAGCATTTTCCATGCTCTCCCTCATCAACTTTGTCTGTGCTTGGTGTGCCTATGCCTGCATCCTTTATGCCTCATCCTGAACACACTGAGCCTCCGCTGACATCCTCTGGATATCTACCATGCCCTGGATCTAAGCAAAAATATGTGTCCCGTTAGCAGGCACACCTCCAGGAAAAGAAAACTGTGGAGGTTGTGGAAGGTCCTCCGCGATAGCAGGGGAAAGTTAGGGGAGGAGGACCCCTGGAAGCTTCCGAAACTCCTATGTGAACAGGGAAAACAGAAGGAGCAACTCCAGTTGCCCGGGTGGCAGGTCGAGAGGTGGCATACCTTTCTGAAGCTGTGGGTCCTGATCTCTGTGATCTGGTCTTCGACAGCATCCTGAAGACAGATTGAAATAAGAAAAAATTAATAAGGCATAAGATACGATATCATCAAAGAAGTACAGTAATATTTAAGAAGCAATATTCAGAATGATAAGGATAGCAAAATTAATAGTTAGAAGTTTCCTAATTATGATTGAGTATACTCTTATCCTATATCCTATATCCTATATCCTATATCCTATAGCAGGCTCATAATAGTACTCTAAGTCTGAGCACTACTACGATACCGCACTAGTTATGACTTAGAGACCTACATGGGCCACCATAAAAATGTGTCACGACCCGCACCCGGAATAAGGGTACGAGTACGTGGGTACGTCCAGCCTACGCTGCAGCATCGGCGGTAGAATGTTATCTAGGTCACAATACTATCTATTACATCTCACAATATCAATATCATAATATGTCAATGATGATCTCAACTCCATAAGGAGGACAAGATGAATATATAATGGATATATCAATACTCAATCACAATAATCTATAAGAAAGAAGTACGACACGATAAAGATATAAAATGATATAAAAGAAGTTCCAACACATAAGTTTAGAAATAATATCTCAAACAATAGCAGTAAGTCTAAGAGTCTAACTAACTCAAATACAACATAAGTCTCAAATAGTACAACTCAGAGTATCCCAAAGTAGAATAATCCAAATATAATATGAATGCTAGGCTCTAAGTCACTACTAACGGATCCTCTACTGGAACGGAATCCTTCTGAAGCTCCTGGATGTAACCCTCATATACTCCTGGTCCATAGTATGTAGGAAAAAAGTCATCGAGATCCTCTAAAAATATATATCCAGTCAGGATTGGAGCAAAATACATAAACTAACAGCAGTTCCATTTAAATTGATAAAAACTATAAAGTAGTGAGTAATGGATATACATAAAGGAATAAAATACTGAAATATAAGAAAACTTGAGTGATAATCATCATATTACAGATACATGGTTAGCAAAGAAAACATATAATATAAATACTAGCAATATATGAATTGGAAATAGAGGAATAGAAATATTGGCTAAGTGCCTTAAAATATTAGTTTGCTATGTGATCGGCTTGGGACTAGATCAGGCTTATTATATATGATTAGCTATAATACATGTGAGGTCAGGCTAATCATCTGGTTAGCTATGATGTAAGCAAAAGTCAGGCTAATCATATATAACAGGCTATGAGGCATGTAATATGGTCAGACTTTATCCTACGTGAGATGTTGGATGAGCTATGATGAATGTAAGGTATGGTATGATCACATAACTTGCTAATATTTCTCCGTCCCCGGCTAGTACGATGGATCTAATCATCTGATTAGCTATGATGCAAGCACAAGTATCTATAATACTAGCCCGTGTATCCACTGTATCAGAAATCAAGTATAACACTACAACTAGAATCATAGTAATTATCAAAATAACAAAAACTATCAAAGAAGGTAATCACCTATGATCCTGAGTAATGTGTGAGTATCGATATCCAATATGGAGTCACAAAGACCTAAATATAGAATGTAAGTGTTAATAATTGATATGAGATGAGATATATGATTAACTAGCTTGTTGTGATATTTCTAGGTCGTTTCTAGGTCCATACTAGGGTATACTAGTCAATACTAGGCTAACTAGGTTAATACCTTGTTATACTAGATTTTTTAGGTCTTAACAAGGTCTACTAGTCAATATTAGACTAATACTAGTTACTATCACATACTATTTGTTATTAGTGTACAATAACTCATATATAGGTTCTAGTTGGTATCTTAATACATAACCCTAACTATTATAACATTACCTTAATGTCTTTTATGCTCTGCTACTCGAGTATCACTTAATATTAACATACTAACTTCATCCATCTGATACTCTACTACTCGAGTATCCTTTCCCCAAATCTGGTTGTTGTGTACTGGTACTCAAGTTAACACTTGACTTAACTTAACACCTGACCTAGCTGACACTAACTTAGATGACACTAACTTTACTGATACTAACTTAACACTGATGCTATACTAACCTATGATCCACAAAGAATCTGACTGCACTTATACACTCTCCCCACTAATACTGTCCTGCTCCATACTTCTCTTACTTGGACACCTAAAAACTAACATAGGCAATAAGCCCAAAACCTAGCACTGACCAATTATTCCAACTGATACCCACATACCTTGGTGTAAAATGATACCTCAGTATCAGACCTAAGTCCCCAAATCAGGACCTAAGTGTTGATCTGCGGATGCCAACACCATAGCAGTTGTAGTTGCTCATACTTGAGCAACCCCAACTCCTAACACTACTGCTATAGCAGTTGTTACTGTTGCTCCTACATGTTATCCCCCCTTAGTTACTGATACATCAGTATATCAATACACCCTCACATCTGAGAACACTATACACCTATCCCCCATACTCTAACCACCTGTCATCAGTTCACCCCCCCATCAATGAACCAACTGCCACTGTTACTGCAGTTGATCACCCCAACATCTGAACCATCTACCCATGTATCAGTGCATCAGTGTACTACCCATCCTAGAGTAGTGCTCGAGTTTGCATAGTGTAACCAAGGTACTGCTGCTGCTGTGATAATATTATTGTTGCAACATGTACCCTCAGTTTGCATAGTTTTCGGGATTTGATTTGGGTCCCGGATTAATATTTGAATTTGGCCTAGTTTTCCCTTGGAAACCGACATACAGACGGTATACTATAGTGTACCGGCGGTATATCGATCTCGACCGACTTAGATTTCATTTTTTTTTGTGAACCTTATTGGCATATCGACGGTGTACTACAGTGTACCGACGGTATACCGATCATTGCCGACATTGTTAACCGACTTCAGGATATTTGTCTTGGTCGACATACCGACGGTATACTACAGTATACCGATGGCATACCGATTTGTTGGAATCTAAACCTGCTGTCTTTTTGGTAGCTCTATACCGGCATACCGACGACATACTGGAGTATACCGACGGTATATCGATTTGTTAGAATTTTTAGCTGCTGTATTTTTATTGTCTTTGGACCGGTATACCGACAGTGTACTGGTATGTGTTTCAGATAAAATAAACAAAAGATACAGAAAACAGGTTTATACGAAACCCTTTCTTAGGTTTACAAACAAGACAGTACAATTAACCCTACACGAGGATGTCGAGTATAATTTTTTTATCTGGGTAAATATTGCTATAGGAGTCTGATCTGCAGTCGATCACTTTGTCCCTTGGACCACACGATGACAAAGAAGTGCCGTAGAGGAAGTAGAAGCTCCGAAGGTTGCGAGGGAGGGCTGAGCTCTCGTCGTTGAAGACCTTGACCTCTGCTCTCTAATTCTTCAAGTCTCGACTCTAACTCTCCAGTTTTTGACCTCTTTTTGAATCTCTCTTTTCGACCCCCGACCTCTGTCAATAGAGGTCTCTATTTATAGAGTTTTAGTGACAGTGACCACTCAGTCGGTGTAGAAATCGAGTAGTAGAAAGTACAGCACCCTTTTACACGATGGTTACAATAACCATTGCCTTCGTATAGATGACCCTTTGAATGAGCGTATGACGCGTGTCCAACTAAAGGACAACGCGTATAACTGCTGCGAAGATCACGGCTTAGAAGCCACGTAGGTAGTTATCCTTTGTGTAGAAGAGGTTGGCGTAGAAGCCAATAACTGTCACTATGGCGTAGAAGCCAAGTAGGCATAGAAGCCGAGTGGGCGTAGAAGCCGAGTGAGCATAGAAGCCGAGATGATGTGGACGTCTTTGCCAAAATTATGGCTCTTGGAGATATAATCAGATCTCTTGCATTAAATGCAGAGATCTGCCCCCATCCTGCGCATTAAATGCAGAGACGTATCTTGACGATGCGCCATCATTCCGCACATTAAATGCAGAGACATCTCGAATCCTGTACGAGGAGTAACTGCCGACGTGGCAGTCTGTTTGCCTTCTGCGGAGCGTAAGAAGCTCACGTATGCCTGTGTAAAACTAGGCAGCGTATCCCCTTGTATGCGTGAAAGCATTTTACGCAAAAGGGATGTCACTAAACGACGGTTCGGTGACATTTAATCAAATCTCCTGTATTAAATGCAGAGATCCGCCATTATCCTGCTCATTAAATACAGAGGCATATTTTGAAGGTCTGCCACCCTTTCTGCGCATTTATTGCAGAGACGTGCCTCGAGCCCTGTATGAAGAACAGCTTTTGACGCGGCAGTCTGTTCGTCTTCTGAGGAGCGTAATTGGTAAACATCTGCCTGTGTAAAACTAGGCAGCGTATTCCTTCGTATGCGTAACAGCAGTTTACGCCGAGGAGATGTCACTAAATGACAGTCTGGATTGCTGTATCGCGCCATCATTATAGCCGTCGTCTGGGTAATTGTGCAGTACTCTTTGTCAGGTGTCAGACGTCAGGTTCACTGCATGATTTGACAGGTTTATTTCGGGGAATACGAAGTGTTCCTCGTACACTTCAATGCTGCATTAAGAGCGGATGAGTTTTACACCATAAAGGCGATATAGCATCCCTTTTACGCTGAAACAGCCTGGTCATACAGCATTATACGGACGGTCCTTGAGCTTATATTTCATGCTGTACTTAGCGGAAAAGGCTCTGTTTGTATGCCGATGGCTCCGAGGCCAAGTCCTACGCTGCTTAGCACCAACATGCTGCGTATAGCAATCCAACGTATTTTTTATGCTTCTACAAGACCCCCTTCAAAGCTTTCAAATTCCTCGTAATTTGGAACGCTTTGAATGAAGCATGAAAGCGTTTCTCATAATTTGAAACGCTCTGAAACGGTCAAGTCTGACACGTTCATTCAAGGCTGACTTTATAGCGGAGTTATTGGGGATTGGTGTGATCTCTTTCGCCTATAAAAAGGCTGAGGAGTTAACCTGTTCTTCCCCCATTTCTTTCACCACACAGAGATGATTGCCGGAGTTCGTCGGGTCGACTTGAGGAAGAAGAAGACCATGTTCTTCCAGCATGTAAGGAGCCAAAAAAGACGGCATCTTCGAGCAAACGTCCACTGCAACGATGGATCATGGAAGGATATCATAGCCTCCTTTGCTCGGGATAATCAGCAACTTTGTATGGCGGTTCTTCCGGAGAGAGGAAGGGTCGTATTTGACCACACAGCTTGCAAGCTGTATCTTCTTTTGATACCTTCGTGGATGAGAGCAGATAAACTAGCTCTGTCCAGGATTGAGTTGGGTGAAATATCTTAACTCAATCTGTCATGGCGCTGGGCGCAGGAAAGCAGATTTACCCTACTTTTCTGTATTGGAGGATGGGTCTAGGCCCAGTTTTGTATCCTTCCGCCATTGATCATCCCATGTCAGTCAGTTTGCGGGAACCGACTGCTGGAGAAGATGGATGAAGAGTTTCGCCTATGCGAGAACCTGTCAGAACAGATTCTGGGTGCGATCTTCAGACGACGATGAGGAAGTCCTTTGTAGACGGGATTTCCCTCATATGTAATCATGATAATGAAGAAAAACCCTTGTAGACTGGATTTTCCTCATATGTAATCATGATTTTAATCTTAATAAAATCGTCTTCTTCTGTGCATATGATCATTTTGCCATATACTTTGCTGTGAAGTCTGAATATGTGTAGCTTCGACATGTTTGGTAACTTTATGCCGACTCTGGTAGAAAGAGCATTAGGTCCCGTCCTGTCTTTTATGCATGACTAAAGATGCGCAGAAAGTCGCTTTAGCATTTAAGTCGAGTGTTCGAACTGTCCTGCTGTTAGGAATGAGGAGCCGCGTAAATTCTGAATCATATCTTCTGATAAACAGAGTTTTTGTTCAAACCACCATCTTCAAGAACGATTTCTCGAAAATACCTTGGAACAGGGCAAGAAATGGCTGTCAAACTGAGTCGCCATCTTGAACTGTAGATGAAATATTCAGACTGGGTTCTGGATGAACTTCCAATCGACCCAAGAAGAAGAGTCATTTTCAATGTTGAACTCTGTATGCTTTGGGCACTTGGGATATTTTGGGGTCAAGAAGGATTATCTTCTGTGTGAACTCTTGCAATTGACCGTCTTGAGAATTGTTCGGATATACGCATACTTTGACCTGCGTATTCTCAGATATGCATAGATCTGTAATGTAGATGAGCGTGAAATCATAAGTTCGTAGCCTCTGAGCGTAAAAGCCACTGAGCGTGAAATCATAGATTTGTAACTCCTGAGCGTGAAGTCGTAGGTTTGTAGCCTCTCGAGCATAAAAGCTACTGAGCATGAGAGCATCCGGGCATAAAACTATAGACTTATAGCCTGCGAGCATAAAATCGTAGATCTGTAGCTGCCGAGCGTAGAAAACTCCTTGGCGTAGAAACTGTAGATCTGTAGCCTGTGAAAAGAAAATCTTTCGAGCGTGAAGTTGTGGATCTGTTGCCTCTGAGCATAAAAGCCACCGAGCGTGAAATCATAGATTTGTAACTCCTGAGCGTGAAGTCATAGGTTTGTAGCCTCTCGAGCATAAAAGCTACTGAGCATGAGAGCATCCGGGCGTAAAACCATAGACTTATAGCCTGCGAGCGTAAAACCGTAGATCTGTAGCTGCCGAGCGTAGAAAGCTCCTTGGCGTAGAAACTGTAGATCTGTAGCCTGTGAAAAGAAAATCTTCCGAGCGTGAAGTTGTGGATCTGTTGCCTCTGAGCGTAAAAGCCACCGAGCGTGAAATCATAGATTTGTAACTCCTGAGCGTGAAGTCGTAGGTTTGTAGCCTCTCGAGCGTAAAAGCTACCGAGCATGAGAGCATCCGGGCATAAAACCATAGACTTATAGTCCCTGAGCATAAAACTGTAGATCTGTAGTTGTCGTCAGACTGAGATCCTCATCATACTCCATGAAATCAAGGGAGATTTACAGTTTGATAAGCGCCATTATAAGATTTTCATTTAGGCTTGGCTTGTCCGTGAGTGCCGATTGAGGACATCCCACTGGGGGATTTTTTGGTGGACCTATTATTTGTTGCGCATATTGGAATACAAATAATAAGTTCGAAACAAGTCTCCAGCTAGTAAAGACATTATGCTGGGGATATTTTTTAGTGGACCCATTACTTTTATGCGCACGTTAGTGCAAGTAATGAGTTTGAGACAAATCTCGACAGAGGAAATATAGATAATTGTAAAAAATATGACTCTGTGGGGAAAGCAGAGAGACATAGTTCAGAGGTAATATGGACGTGAACCAAGCCCGAAACTCAGGAAAGTTTGTTCAGAGGTAATATGAACATGACAAACTTAGCTGGGGAAAGCCTCCACTGAGAATGGAGGTATATATCTGCTTAGAGGTGATATGAACATGGCAGTTTTTGTGGACCTAACACCACTGGCGTACTTAGAGTTAAGTACGGGTGTTAAGTTGAGATGACAACCGATATCAGAGGTAATATGGACGTGATAATCGATGGCCAAAAACTCAGGAAAGTTTATTCAGAGGTAATATGAACATGACAAACTTTTCTGGGGAAAGCCTCCACTGAGAATGGAGGTATATAACTGCTCAGAGGTGATATGAACATGGCAGTTTTTTTATGGACCTAACACCACTGGCGTACTTAGAGTTAAGTACGGGTGTTAAGTTGAGATGACAACCGATATCAGAGGTAATATGGACGTGATAATCGATGGCCAAAAACTCAGGAAAGTTTGTTCAGAGGTAATATGAACATGACGAACTTTTCTGGGGAAAGCCTCCACTGAGAATGGAGGTATATATCTGTTCAGAGGTGATATAAATATGGCAGTTTTTTTTGTGGACCTAACACCACTGGCGTACTTAGAGTTAAGTACGGGTGTTAAGTTGAGATGACAACCGATATCAGAGGTAATATGGACGTGATAATCGATAGCCAAAACTCAGGAAAGTTTGTTCATAGGTAATATGAACATGACAAACTTTTCTGGGGAACGCCTCCACTGAGAATGGAGGTATATATCTGCTCAGAGGTGATATGAACATGGCAGTTTTTGTGGACCTAACACCACTGGCGTACTTAGAGTTAAGTACGGGTGTTAAGTTGAGATGACAACCGATATCAGAGGTAATATGGACATGATAATCGATGGCCAAAAACTCAGGAAAGTTTGTTCAGACGTAATATGAACATGACAAACTTTTCTGGGGAAAGCCTCCACTGAGAATGGAGGTATATATCTGCTCAGAGGTGATATGAACATGGCAGTTTTTTTTGTGGACCTAACACCACTGACGTACTTAGAGTTAAGTACGGGTGTTAAGTTGAGATGACAACCGATATCAGAGGTAATATGGACGTGATAATCGATAGCCAAAAACTCAGGAAAGTTTGTTCAGAGCTAATATGAACATGACGAACTCAGCTGGGGAAAATGATATTTGGACAGCAATTCAGAGGTAGTATGGACATGAACCAAGTCCAAAAAATTCACTGGAGAGTGATGTACTCAGTGGGGATGAACCTGAAGGTTGTTCCACTGGGGAGATGCAAATTGCCACATTTGAAGTAAGACCAATTTGCAGTGACCGTCATTTTGTTTATAAATGCAAAGTGATGACTTTGGCGTCGATCAACTCCTGGATCTTCCTTTTTAATATGTAGCATGCCCTTATAGGATGATGAACATACCGATGAAAGAGACAATATTTTAGATTATTGACCTTGCCAGCCTTCCCAGGGTATTTGATGTTGGGCAGTCGAAGCTTGTTTTCCTTCATCAATATATTAAAGATTTCAATGATGTCATCTTCTTTGAAGAAGAAAGTCCCTTTTGGTCTTCGGGCTCCCGATGCCTGAGTTTTACGATCCTCAGAAAAGATGGTTATAGTCGCATTATCTTCGGGTACAGAGGGAACACTACCCCCAGCTTTGGATGCTGCTCCATTTTGTGGAGGGAGACTACCCCCAGACATATCGTTGTCCACAGCAGTTGATTTAGAAGGACCTGTCTCTGAAAGTATAGGCTCAGACTCTTGATGTTTTGGGTTTGCAAGGGATGCAATATACCCTAACCCAAAACGATTTCGTTGACAGTGAGGGCCACCATGCAACGACATTCGTCTGCCTTTCCCGTAGTTGAGGCCTGGCTTCAACTTCAGATCGTAGCCCATGCTTTGTATAATTTTCAAAGCCTGGGGGCTATACCTGTGGATCTGTATTTTGACAGCATCAGATTCGTAAGAATCTTCTTGTATAATCAGTCTATTTCGCATTCGACCAAAGATTATTTGATGCTGATCGTTGCTAGTAGGTGGAACGATAAAGATTGATTCTTCATATGGCCCATCCGTCATGACGACATTGGATGTTGATGCTACGTCCCACATAATCTCCCCAATCTTGGCATCTTGATTTTGACCCTTGTCTTTGTATTTTTTGATCAAGAAATTATGCAAATCAGGGAGATGACCGAAAGAAGAAGAAGGCTTGTTCCTTCTGTTTACCTCAGTGGGCATGTGGATGTTGGGACCCATAGCTCTCCCTGTGCCACCCGTATACAACAGGTTGGCCATCTGGGTAGCGAATAATCCCCGAGGAGCTTGTCCTTCCGCAAACCGAGCCTGCTTTACGCTGAAAGAGTTCTTCTGGTGTAATTCTGGCTGGCGTAAAGCTGAGGAGGTCCTCGGTCGGCCATCAGCTCCTCGCGCAACCCGGAGGGCGGACAGATTCTTTCCTTGCTGGCGTAAAGGCCGAGAAGTTGAGCAGTCTGCCACTTGATTTCCCTTGCGTAGATTGCAGGGATCATCTGCTTCTCCGCAGAGGGCAGATGCAGTCTTACGCGCAGAGCGCGAAGTGGACTTCTGGGCTAGCACTGAGGCATTGCCAGGAGTTTTGTCGATTCTGCCAGTGGTGGGAGACTGAATTTTACGCGCAGGGCGCGATGTATACTTCTGGGTTGGCGCTAAGAAATTGTCAGAAGTTTTGTCGATTCCGCCAGTGGCGGGAGACTGAATTTTACGCGTAGGGCGCGATGTATACTTCTGGGTTGGCACTAAGGCATTGCCAGAAGTTTTATCGATTCCGCCAGTGGCGGGAGACTGAATTTTATGCGCAAGGCGCGGAGGGAGCGATGCTACAACCTCGTTGGTCGGAGAGATCGGAGAGATCAGAGAGTCGGCAGGAACGGCAGGGGATGTCTTGGGCATCCAGACCTTACGCAGCTTCCTGTTGCCTTGTACAGAGAGAGAGTGAGAGCTACCCCCAGCTCGAAGCATATCTTCGTAGGCAGACTGGTCGAAACGGATGACCAGTATCTTTTTTACGGATCCCACGGATACCACATCGTGTTGAGCAATCGCTTCCTCATCAGAAGAGAAAGATGTCCCCAGCAGAGTCGCCATTCTTATTTCGGATAAAATAAACGAAAGATACAGAAAACGGGTTTATACGAAACCCTTTCTTAGGTTTACAAACAAGACAGTACAATTAATCCTACACGAGGATGTCGAGTACAATTTTTTATCTGGATAAATATTGCTATAGGAGTCTGATCTGCAGTCGATCACTTTGTCCCTTGGACCACACGATGACGAAAAAGTGTCATAGAGGAAGTAGAAGCTCCGAAGGTTGTGAGGGAGGGCTGAGCTCTCGTCGTTGAAGACCTTGACCTCTGCTCTCTAATTCTTCAAGTCTCGACTCTAACTCTCCAGTTTTGGACCTCTTTTTGAATCTCTCTTTTTGACCTTTGGTTCGATCTTTTCTGAAGTTTGACCTTGATTTTCTTGACCTTTGACCTCTGTCGATAGAGGTCTCTATTTATAGAGTTTTAGTGACAGTGACCACTCAGTCGGTGTAGAAACCGAGTAGTGGAAAGTACAGCACTCTTTTACACGATGGTTAAAATAACCATTACCCGCATATAGATGATCTTTTGTATGAGCGTGTGACACGTGTCCAACTAAGAGACAAGCGCGTATAACTGCTGCAAAGATCACGGCGTAGAAGCCACGTAGGTAGGTATCCCTCGTGTAGAAGAGGTTGGCGTAGAAGCCAATGTCTGTCACCATGGCGTAGAAGCCAAATAGGCATAGAAGCCAAATGGGCGTAGAGGCCGAGCAGGCATAGAAGCCGTGTGGGCGTAGAAGCCGAGCAGGCATAGAAGCCGAGTGGGCGTAGAAGCCTGAGTGATCCTTAGCCGAAATTATGGCTCTTGGGGATATAATCAAATCCCCTGCATTAAATGCAGAGATCCGCCATCATCTTGTACATTAATTGCAGAGGCGTGTTTTGAAGGTCTGCCATCACTCTGCCCTATTAAAATACAGAGATGTGCCTCGAGCCCTGTACGAAGAGCAGTTTTTGACGTGGCAGTCTGTTTGTCTTCCGCGGAGCGTAAACAGTTCACGTCTGCCTGTGTAAAATAAGGCAGCGTATCCCCTTGTATGCGTAAAAGCAGTTTACGCCGAGGAGACGTCAGTAAACGACGGTTCGGTGATATTAATCAAATCCCCTGCATTAAATGCAGAGATCCGCCATCATCCTGTACATTAAATGCAGAGGCGTGTCCCGAAGGGTCTGTCATTATTCCAGCCGTCGTTTGGGTAGCCGTGCAGTACTTTTTGTCAGGAGTCAGACGTCAGGTTCACTGCGTGATTTGACAGGTTCATTTCGGGGAATACGAAGCGTTCCTCATACGCTTAAATGCTGCATTGAAGGTGGATGAGTTTTACATCGTAGAGGCGATGTAGCACCCTCCTTACGCTGAGGCGGTCTGGACGTACTGCACTTACGCAGATGGTCCTGGAGTTTATATTTTACGCTGTGCTTAGCGAAAAAAAACTCCGTTGCACGCTTGATGGCTCTGAGGTCCTCTGTTTACGCTGCCCTGCATCACCATGCTGCGTAGAGCTATCCAGCATATTTTTCATGCTTCTACAGTATGTACCAATGATATACTGATTATGCTCTCTTTTTTATATAATTTATGTTATTGTGCTATTCATTGCTTTTGCATGGTGCTTATGTATAAACTGATTCACCCTATTAGTTGTACATCGGTACGTGATTACGGACTAGGATCGACTCGGAAAAGATCTATGACCCCGGTCTTTGTTTGGTTTAAGGGTTATAGTATCGATCTCGAGGAGTTCCCAAGTTTTCTTATTGCTTACCATCTTATTGACAAAGATCCAAAACCCCGGTCCTTGTTTGGTTTAAGGGTTAGGGTATCGATCTTGATGGATTTATATTTATGTTTCCTCTTAGTTTTACTTGGTTTCACTTTGCTTCTCATGGTTTTTCTTGGCTCCATATAGACGTAATTATAGTGACTCATCATAGTGCACTCTTGATTGCTTGTACATGTATTCACTATCGTGGCTTGTCTTACTTGCGCCTTGAATTGTTAAATTATTGGCCTAATCTTGCATTTGTGATTAGGATGGATTCTGCGGAATGTCATACCCAGAATCCTAAACGAAACTATTAAGAATTAATAACTAGTATAAAAATTAGATCATGGGAGGGGAGGTTTCCTGGTTGCATGCAGTCCCGTTATCCCGGCCGCACCAGTAGATTTGTAGCCTGTCGTCGAGTAGGGTACACTTCCAGCTCACCGTCGAGTGATGCAACCCAGCTATGACATGACATGGATATTGACATGGCCTTTACATTGACATTGTCCTTATATTATGTTTTCTTTAATTATGCAATGTTAACTAGGTTAATTCTGTCTTTACATTACATTGCCCTTACTTTTTCTTAGTTGTTATATTCGTGCTGTATGCACTCGGACATCACTATTCATGACCTGGACCTTGCCTGGATAACTTGGACAGACTGCAGGGCATGCAACCATAGAAATCCTCAGTAGTGCATTTGTTAGTAATTATGATTTGTGACAACCCTAGTTAGTTAATGTATCAAGCCATACTATTGCTTGGTTGTATGCTCTATTGATTGTTACTATTGCCCATGTACTGTCCTTTCTCTTCTCGTATTGTCATATGTGTCGGTGGGTGGCCAGAAGCTAAGTTCGGCTCGGGAAAGGTTTCATAACCCCGGTCCTTGTTTGGTTTACGAGTTATGATTCCGATTTCAAGAAGTTCCTATGCTCTCTTGTCACTTGCCGACTTTTTTTCTCTACAGTTATTTTTATATCATCATTGTAGTAGATGTAGATTGGAATACGTGAACGGTAATGGGGGTGGTTTCTACCTTTTGTCCTTGTTTGGTGTAAAGGTGGAAAAACTAGACATATTGCTTTTCACGGGTTTCGTTAGTTTCGTAGTTATTATTTTTAGTTATTGTATTGTACATGCCCACTAATTGCCTTAGACGTCTTGCATGTTCCTAGTCTTGTTCCCGATCCTGTATATGTACTTAGTTCTGTTCTGGCACATTACATGCTCATATGTATACATTTATTTCTATTGCTTCATGTTTACTTCTCAGTCACTAGTAGCTTACTATATATCATCTGTTACTTAGTTTATTGTCTTTTCTTCTCGAGATAAGTGCAGTGGTAGTGCACGAGTCTCGATACACATTAATTTACATCTATCTCTAACTGTTGTTGTGTTAATATAGTATTGGTTTTAGTTCATAGTTTTGGCCTTCATTTGTGGTACTTGCTATTGGGGGTCTGACTCCACTGGTTTTAGATGGCCAGATCTTGTAGCGGAACCAGATGACACTCCTTATCTTCTGCTGGATGGTGACCACCCGGAGCATCAGGCATCTAGAGTGGGTTTATACTTGATTATCCACTAGATCTAGTACTTTATTCTTTTGAGGCGTTTAACAACCTAGCACGTGTTTAGCTTGTGTATTGGACTTGACTTCTAGCCTATGGGCTTGGGCTTAGTTAGTTTATTCTAGACTATGAGTTGATCATGTATTACTTATACTCTGCTAGTTCTTTATTTTGTATTACTAGATTCATGATCATCTATGTATATTTGGTTTGTGACGCTTTACTATCTGGCTCTTAATGATCATATTTTTTGCATGTTGATATTTTCTTGTGATTGAGAAACCTAGGACTGTTTGACCTAGGATTGACTATTGGATTATAGTATTAACCCCCATGTTCTACAGCTTCACTGTATATGCGGAGTACTAGCGTGCTCTTAGTATACGTAGTTGGCCGTTGTCCATTCCCGCTCTCCAGTATTCTGGTTCTGGGACGTAACATGGTTTTAGTGGTGGCCCATGCATGTCTATTTTTCAGACTTGTGGGGGTTATTATGAATATAAGTCTCAATCCTAATTATTTCTTCTTGATATCTCTCGTCTTATTCTATACCTCTGATTTGGACATGTTATCTGGTTTGATTGTTGATCTATCATGTCCCTTAAATTTATTCCTTATGTTATTTAACTTTCAGGGGCACTATTCATGATCCTTCAAATTATATCGTTTGAGTTTTGACGATAGCAGAGCAGCGACCAGTAGGCCAGCAGATTCCTAGGGATCAGCCCCAGCCTTCAGTAGCAGAGTCTAGGATGGATCCAGGAGCAGAGCAGTATGTTCAGCCCGACCAGCCGGCAGCGCCGGTTCAGCCATAGCAGCCTGATGTTGTTCGAGCACTAATGGATGTTCTTAGAGACTTTATGGTGACACATCAGCGCCAGAGTGACATTCTCACCTTGTCACACCCCAGTCCCAAAATACGTAGGACTAGGAACACGTAAGCATGCCAGCCGCATGTATATGGCAACTCCAATATATGGAAACCATAACACATGCGTACGCTGTATTATGAACAATAATTCACACGTGGTATATAATTATCACAAGTCACAGGACATAACTAAATCTCATCCACAGAAATCATAAATAAATAAATAACCAATAATTATGTAACTAAATCAAAATATGAAGTATCAAAGGATGATAGTCGGATGGAAACAAATCCACTACCAAACTAGAATATAAAAGAAACAAAATAACTACATCAACTAATAAAAAATAAGGCTCGAAGAGAAGACCTCCTCGAAATATAAGTAGCAAGTCCGGATCCATGCTCCTGCGAACAGTCATGAACATCTACACCTGGAAAGAGACCAGGTCCTCAGAGGGATGTAACAAGATACATAGAAGCATGCCAATAAATACTGTAAAATAAACATCCAATGGGTCGTCTAACCGTCTAAGTGAATGTAGTTTGAGAATAACTTTCCAACAAGTAGGCTATCTGGACATAAATGGGATTGGCATGATTCTCTCGGAGAATCAGGGGCCTACAAAGTATGTCGTCTTTTGAACGCCAGAGGCCGCCAGTAATATAGGGGTCATCATCGCGATGTATCTCCGGCGTAGCGTACAGGTTACAAAAAGAAAAGTACAAAGGAGCCCAAATACCTTACTTTTTTTCTCCCGATCCCATGCTCTAAGCATGTCATATCCATGACACGTTTTAGCTACTACGTCGAGACGGAGTACAAGTATCGGCGTCATAACTTTGGTTCATAGCCTATCGTTAGTACAATAGCCCAACCCTACAACCAAACAAGGACAAGGATTGGACCACCGTACTACAATAGTCTATGTCCATGGACTACTAATAACTGCTAAGTCTTCTAACATGCAATTTCTATCAGCAGTTATCCCTAACGCACGTCACATACATACAGGAGGCCAACCTGTCACGCAAGTCCATATTCTATATGAGACTCACACTCGTGTAACAACTGTGTCACGACCAATGAAACCTAATAATGCCTCATGATAATGGGGTGGTCTCATAAACTAGGTCACATGTATATACATAATAAATACAGAATACAACGCCACCATCGTTGCACCCAAGTTTCCTTGGACGCACAGTTTATATAGCAGTTAAAATATATGAACTAAATGACAGAAATTAAGATGCATACAACATATAGAATATAAATTACAGTACGATGGCAAGGTATATTTGCCTGGCAAGAAAGCTGCGTAGTACCAATAACCTTCTCCTGAAGTCTCGCAGAATAATCCAATAGTCCTTGGGGTTATCGTGCACGGGCACGAGGATCGGGGGTGACTACTGCAGGTCATCTTCGGTGAGGATGACTTGTCCACGATGACGACGATGATGGTGATGATTATGTCGAGGGTGATGATGATGATGATGACGAGGGTGATGATGTTGATGATGGTAATAATGGTGATGATGATTGGATGATAATGGTGATGATGATGATGATTAGGGTGTTAATGATGATTAGGTTATGATGGTGATGAAGGGGATGATGATTATGATGATGATGATGATTAATGGTGATGATGTTGGGAATGATAATGAGGATGATTAAGGGGATGGTGATGATGATGATTGTGATGATGATGAAGATTATGATGATGATGATTAATAGTGATGATGATTATGAGATGATAAGATGATTAGGGATGATGAGATAATGATGATGAGATGATAAGATAATAATGGTGATGATGTCTGGAATAGCCGGAGGCTTACTGCCGGAGGCTGGCGGGGAGTGGCAGTTCAGGCGGGGCTGTGGTGGAGTTAATGGTGGTTGGGTTGTCGACTAGGTACGGATGGGAAAAGCCGAGAAGAGAAGGAATGCCAGGGAAGAGGAGAGACGAGGGAGGCGCTGGTGGTGGTGAGTGCTCAGGGGCGAGGAGATGGCCGGGGGTCGGTCGGAGAAGGTGTTCAGGCGGTCAGGGAAGGGCTCAGGTGCAGTCGGGGTGACTGGCAACGTTAATGACAGTCGGCTCCGGCGGAAGGAAGAAGGTGAACAGGAGACGACGTTGGTGGTGTTAATGGCGGTGGTGGAGTTCGTCGAGGGGAGTCTCAGGCGAAGTCGAGATCCAGCGAGTCGAGGTGAGCTGGTCGAAGGAAGGTCGTGTGATGGAGAAGAATGGGGAGGAGGACAGTGGTGTAGTCGAGGAGGAGAAAGCGAGGTCGAGGAGGTGGATGGGTGGACTGGCTCGGGTCTGGGAGGCTACTCCGGCGGTTGCGGAGGCAGAGGGGATGTCGAGGGAGTCGTCGATGGTGGAGTCGGGCCGGGGATGCTAGGTGCTCGTTGAGTTGGTTGGCAGGCGACTGCGGCTAGGTGCAGCGGTGGAGATGATGGGAAGGAGGTCAGGCGATTCGAGGGGATCAGCGGCCAGCGGTTGGGAGCTGCTTCAGCGGCTCGGGAGGAGGAGGAAGAAGGTGAACAGGGAATGGGGGATGGGAATGTCGGCTGGGTAGTTTTAGGTTGAATGAAAATAAAAAAAAGAAAAGGAAAAGTTGTATAAATATGTATAGAAATTTGGGTTTGATGTTGACCTAGGGGGTTGGGTTGGTCAACATCCTACTTGGAGTGGGCTTGGCTTCACATGGGGATGTTTGGAGGGCTAGGATTTGCATTGTTTAAATTGTATAGCTAGGGTTAGATGGGGGGTGATGTTTGTGTGTTACACATTCCAAAAATTCATGGGGAAAATTCACATAACCAATTAATGAAGGGAAAATGGGTTTCTTCATGTATTGTGTCCAATGGTGTGGACACCTTAATGCACTTTTGCATAACAGTGTCCAACAATTGAAAAATTACACAAAGATAAAAATTGGATTAAATTAATTAAAATAAACGCAAATGGTGTTCTAAAATTAATTAGAAGTACATGGGGCTAAAATTAGGTGGGACACAAGTGTCATGGACATAGAAGACTCAGAATAGAATATTATCATAAATTGGGTTGTACGAAACAGGTCAAGATTGTGTCTCCAATTTTGATTGGAACGCACAAGGATACAAAAATTAAATTTATTTAGAATTAAATATAAACGTCCGCGACGAATATTGTGCGACTAAAATTTAGTACAATAGAGCATATTTATAAGTTACACAAAGGTCAAAATGGAGGACTGGCACGTCTAGGATAAGAGTATGAAATTTGTAGGAAGGCAATGGCTAGTGTAGTGATCCAATTATCGAAGCAACGGTAAGGTGCACTAAGTGATATAAATATTATAAAATTATCGTAAATACATTGTTCTATTTCTAATTGGATTCAAACTAGCCCTGGTCTCTCTATCTAAGCCAAGTATGCCTAATTTTGGTCGAGAAAGTTTACAATCTACCCAACTTAAAATAATTTCATCCTCAAAATTAAAATAAGGCATGGTTTTCACTATCTAATCTTACTTGATCACAATCTAAAATAAATTACCTCTAGTTGATAATGCAACTTCTACCCAACTTAGAATTTACCCATCTATCACATAAGCTATATATTTAAGAAAAATATCCTTAAATTATTTAATTATGCTATTCAATTCCTCAAAAGTTTTAACACACAAATTATATCATATATTATATGCCCTTAATCAATTATAAAAGATACTCACCAAGTCATGTGATTGGTCTAGGGGGTATATCTAGTACTCTTTGTGTATCAAACTTATACCAAGCACGAGCGTTCGTCTTTCCAAAATAGGGGAAGACGGAGAGCAATAATAAAGAATTTAATAGGGGGTAATAGAATACAAGTATAGGTTTTAAGGCGATTAGAGAATTCGAGAGGGAGTGGTCAAGGCAGTTGTGGATTAAAATCCTATTTGGTAAATTCTTATTCTCATGCTCGTATCAGTACAGTTATGCAACCGATACGATATGCTCAGACATGTCTAGAGGCAAGGATATTTGTCTACTAGTCAACTATATATCTTAATCCACGTAAAGTAGTCATGCGAAGAGCGAACCAAGTGGTCATGGAAAGAGCGAACCAAGTGTACTAAGGTTGTCCAGACCGTAATACACTGATTTTGATTAGACAATTGTATCATTGTGTGGTTGATCAGGCCCCAATAACACATATGTCATGAACAAGCTTGATAAAAGAATAAGCTAGCAAAACTAGGCTATAATAGTGGCATAAGTCGAGGTAGAAAATATAAGTACGCTGGATTAAGATGAAATAAGGTATAACTATATGGAGATATGGGTACAAATTACGTGATTTAAAACTAAGAATAATCATCAAATCACAATCTAAAAGAACAACTCAAACCATCAAGCTCTAACTACTAAGCACAGAAATTCAAAATTATAACTATAATCCTAGCAAACTATATATCCTAACATAGGATAAAATCACTTGGTCTACAATCATAAGAGTTATGTGGCACAAGTTGAAAGATGAAAAAAGAAAACAAAATTAGTCATCGTACAAATAGCGAGCACTAAGGTTTTGGAGGAACATGATATAAAATTAAAATAGAGAGACTCTTGATAATATCATGGTTTCCTAAGGAAAGGTGGGATGCCAATCTCTGTGTTCGAGGTATGATCAAGGAAAATATTATATTCATTCCTCTTGGCTTCCTAAGGTACTGTATGCTAATACCAAGACAAGAATCTAAATTTATTGTTCTCTAATACTATCTTACTATGAAAATTAGGTTCAGTCCTAATATTCCATCTTGGATTTTTATTGGTTCCTCAATGCTAGGGTAAAACAATATGGTCCAATTTCTAACTACCCCTAGTAGTGCCTATATTTCTCTCAAATCATTCATGAACATATCAAGGGATAATGGTTAATTAATCAATAGGTAAGGGATGCTAGGGTTTATTAGGTATTCTAAACTTAGTGATGTATTAATATTCTAGTTGTATTCTTAATAGGAAAGTTACCCTAATTATCATCCTAACAACAATGATTCCTATATTCTAGCAGAAGGCTATATTCAAGGAACTATTAGGGAAGTACATGAATCAAGCAGGATATAATTATTTAAATATAACAGATTGGAAGGAAGATGAGTCATAGTCAAATGTGGATGAGATCCTATATTCTAATCCTAGGTGCAGGCTTGCTCGGTATAGTAACGTAATCGAGACAACATGCTCTCGACCTGCATGGGCCACCACTAAAAACATGTCACATCCCAGTCCCAAAATACGTAGGACTAGGAACACGTAAGCATGCCAGCCGCATGTATATGGCAACTCCAATATATGGAAACCATAACACATGCGTACATTGTATTATGAACAATAATTCATATGTAGTATATAATTATCACAAGTCACAGGGCATAACTAAATCTCATCCACAGAAATCATAAATAAATAAATAACCAATAACTATGTAACTAAATCTCAATATGAAGTATCAAAAGATGATAGTCGGATGGAAACAAATCTACTACCAAACTAGAATATAAAAGAAACAAAATAACTACATCAACTAATAAACAATAAGGCTCGAAGAGAAGACCTCTTCGAAATATAAGTAGCAAGTCCGGATCCATGCTCCTGCGAACAGTCATGAACATCTACACCTGGAAAGGGACCAGGTCCTCAGAGGGACGTAACAAGATACATAGAAGCATGCCAATAAATACTGTAAAATAAACATCCAATGGGTCGCCTAACTGTCTAAGTGAATGCAGTTTGAGAACAACTTTCCAACAAGTGGGCTATCTGGCCATAAATGGGATTGGCATGATTCTCTTGGAGAATCAGGGGCATACAAAGCATGTCATATTTTGAACGCCAGAGGCCGCCAGTAATATAGGGGTCATCACCGCCACGTATCTCCGGCAGAGCGTACGGTTTACAAAAAAAAAAGTGCAAAGGAGCCAAAATGCCTTATTTGTTGTTCTCCCCATCCCATACTCTAAGCATGTCATATCCGTGACACGTTTTAGCCCAAATGCCATGTTTGTGTGTTGAACATTCCAAAAATTCATGGAGAAAATTCACATAACCAATTAATGAAGGAAAAATAGGTTTCTTCATGTATTGTGTCCAACGGTGTGGACACCTTAATGTACTTTTGCATAAAAGTGCCCAACAATTAGAAAATTGTACAAAGATGGAAATTGGATTAAATTAATTAAAATAAATGCAAATGGTGTTCTAAAATTAATTAGAAGTATATGGGGCTAAAATTAGGTGGGACACAAGTATCATGGACATAGAAGACTCAGAATAAAATATTATCATAAATTGGGTTGCACGAAACGGGTCAAGATTGTGTCTCCAATTTCGATTGGAACGCACAAGGATACAAAAATTAAATTTATTTAGAATTAAATACAAACGTCCGCGACAAATATTGTGCGACTAAAATATAGTACAAGAGAACATATTTATAAGTTACACAAAGGTCAGAATAGAAGACTGGCACGTCTAGGATAAGAGTGTCAAATTTGTAGGAAGGCAATGGCTAGTGTAGTGCTCCAATTATCGAAGCAACGGTAAGGTGCACTAAGTGATATAAATATTATAAAATTATCGTAAACACAATGTTCTATTTCTAATTGGATTTAAACTAGCCTTAGTCTCTCTATCTAAGCCAAGTAGGCCTAATTTCGGTCGAGGGGGTTTACACACCTACTCATTTTAGACGGCCCTTGAGCGAGCTGGCTCTCAGATGCCTAATTTTGCGAGAGACTTCAGGCGTCCTCGTCCCTCGTACTTCTATGGTACAAAGGATATGATTACGTTCGATGCTTGGCTTCAGGACACTGAGGCTATTCTTGAGGCGGCAGGGATTCCAGCTCAGAAGAGTGTAGCAGTGGTCAAGTTGCAATTATTGGACTTGGCTAGAGATTGTTGGGGAGCGCAGGAGAGTATAATAGTATTGCCAGTGTTATGGGCGGACTTCATCGAGAGGTTCCGGACACGATTCTTTGATACGGTATCGCGATATGATCTTCAGTAGAGGTTTAATAACCTCAAGCTGCAGGGGAGGTCAGTTGATGGCTACGCGACGAAGTTTAGTCAATTGAGCCGGTTTGCTCCCACTTTAGTGGCAACCGAGTTGGATCGTGCTAGGAGGTTCCAGTAGGGCCTTCACTTAGAGATTATTTTGGCGATAGAGCAGCACAAATTTCAGACCTTTGATGTCGTAATGAGGGCAGTACGGAGGCATGAGTATACTTCTCAGAGGATTTCTAAGAGGACCGGAGGCCAGAAGAAGTCTCATTCTACTTGGAGGGACTCTTCCACCCGGACTATAGCACAAGCACCAGCAGTCAGGGCATTGAAGATTGGATCTCAGAGGAAACCAACACCAGTGACATCTTCCCAGCAGGCACCTCAGACCCGTCCTCAGCATCAGAGGATACCATCATCAGTTGGATGTACTCATTGCGGGAAGCCGGGACATGTTCTTTCAGAGTGTCGTCAGGCACGGGGTTTGTGTTTGGCATGTGGAGCTTCAGACCACATAATTAGATCGTATCCCTGAAGGAATTTTGATAATCCATTGTTGGTCCAACCATTAGCTTGGATAGCCCCAGATCCGCAGTTTAGGGCTCTAGTACCAGATCAGCAGTATTCGAGTCTGAGGCCTTTGTCGACCCAGACTCAAACCTTTCAACAACAGAGGCCACAACAGTATGCGCAGGCTCAGGCTCAGGGTAGGCATGGAGGCCAGCAACAGAGAGGACCAGCACCCAGAGCTCAGGGTCAGCAGCAACACATAGCAGCAGTCTCGAGGCAGGTGCATGGAGAGTTTAGCATCTTGGATCAGGTGTTGACCGAGGGCGGTCAGATTGCAGGTGATATCCTGAACATCCTTTCGTTCTTATTTATTTCCTTGAGTTTGCATATTTTTTAGGGTGAATCTTGAGTCACTACTTTGCCTGTGTATCTCGTGATAAGTGATATTTATCATATATTACGACTACGAAGTATAAAACCCCTAATTTTTATAAACCGTATTAACCTTTTTAATTTATTATTTAATTGATTTATAGTAATTATGAGCTAATTAGAGGAAATAGAATTTTTTTTATTTTATTTTGGGTGATTGTGCATTTAGAGGATTTATGGAGCAATTTTAAATGTTCTTTAATTTATTCCATATAGAAGACCCTGTAGACTGTTGATAGCTTAATGGTATGCACTAATATAATTTTTAGAATTTTATATATATATATATATATATATATATATATATATATATATATATATATATAGTTCATTATAAAAGAAATTAGAAAAAAAAGAAAATAGAAAAAGAAAAAGAAATAAAAAGAAAAAGAAAAAGAAAAAGAAAAAGGGAATTATTAATGGATCGAAACCCAAACCCACCTTAGATCCTACCCGTAACACGTTAACACCCTAACCCGCAAACCCATTAAAGAAAACAAATATCAGCAGTAGTAGTAACCGACTTAAACCCCCCCCCCCCCCCGCGCGTATAAGAAACCCACCCCCCCCCCCACGCGGAAGAACTCGACGCCGCTTCTCACTTTCCCACAACCCTAACCCTAAATCTCTACTATAATCTCGACCAGACCGTCGCCCATCCCGCGAGAAACCGCCCGCCGCCACCGGAGCACCACCCAGCGCCCGCCGCCGACGCCCGCATCAACCGCGTCGTCGTTCGAGCAACCCCGCGACAGATTTCTGAACTGCAGCGTACCTGTGTTCCAGCCTTGTTTCTTGTGCCCTCACTCGACGAAACTCGACCCCGTCTTCACCGGTATGTTCACCACCTATCCCTCTCTAAATCCTATGTATTATTTTACCTCGTTCAGCGCGTAAACCTAGGCAAAATCAGCACCCAAGTTGACAAAAAATAATAATTTTTGGGAACGCAGAAAACTGTGATAACTACCTATGTTCACGGATTCGTATCTCCCACCACAGAGATCCGAATTTGGTTTTTCTTGTTAGTATGCGAAGACCACCTAACCTAGTTTATTTTCTGTCAAATACAATAATTTATTAGTTGCTGTGCGTAGAATTAAATTAGGTAGAAAATCTCAAAAATATAATTTTTCCAAATTCTAAAATTTGTGATACGGAGCGCGTTCCGCCAAACGGGACCGCCTCGTTGTGTAACAAGTGTACCAAAAGGTGCGTACGGTATACCCGGACGTGTGAGCTTTCGCAAAAACTGATTAGGACGCGTGTGTGCGTCGGAATCAGCCCGTATCCGCAGAAAAATTCTTGTGTCGCGACTTTTGCAAAAGTCTACGCATTTAGTGCACGCTCGTCAGAATGCGACAAAACTTGCGCCACTGGACTCATGGTATCGCGCTGGTCCTGTGACCCAATTTTCACACAATTCTGAGATAGTTGACCAAGTCGCCTATTGGTGGGCCCCACGGTTGATATTTTGGGCAAAATTGTGTTCGGCTCATCGGAATCCACATTTGGACATACCGTTGAGTTCGTACTAACTTTTAGAGTTTGTTTGACCTATAATTTGTCCCATTTAGAGACCGTTACCTCTAGCACACTTTTTGGTGCAAAGTGGGCCACACGTTGACCCCACTTTGACCCAAAATTGCCATTTTGCCCCTGTGTTCAAATTGACGAAATGATAGTATTTTCTAGCTATTTTGCTTATTCTGGAAATGTTTGTGATGTTTATTTCAGCATCCGGAGACGTTCATTCTAAGGCCATAGTTTCTGACTCTTGGTGTTTGACATCTGGACGTTACATTTTGCAGCTCTCTTACCAGACAAGTATACCTTGCCTTGTTGTACTATTTAAATTCAGTTGTTTTTAGTTGCATGTTTATTTATTTTAATATTATATAACTATGTGCGTCCGAGAAGACTCGGGTGCAGTCAACGAAGACGTTGACGTTAAGACTTGTGTCTGACCTAGTATCTAGTGGACCCACCTAAAGTTGTGGAGCTATCAATATGACTCCCCAGGCCTTGACACGTATCATTATACGTCACAAAGTGAGTTCATGTAGGGACGCGTGCTTCATGCTTGACTGGCCATCGGTATGAGCAGCACGTGTGACGGTATTTAGCTTAGTTGTTTATTTCTTTAGAGACTCGCATTATAGTACAAGATGTCTACGTCGTGTTCGCGACTTGGACATTTGCATTGGGCGGAGAGGACGACTAGTAGGCGTATGGGACACCCACCTCCTTTATACAGATACCGCGCTCGACGGAGTGATACAGACGTATATATATTGCAGATACCACGTTCTTTAGAGTGTTGGATGTTACTTGGTAATTTTGTAGATACCACACTCTAAAGAACATTGGACGTTATACTATTTCAGATACCATGCTCCTCGGAGATGGACCTTATTATATTGCAGAGTGCCCATGTTCTGGGGGCATATGTGGCATATACTAGTCAGTCACGACGATTGGCAAATTACGTCAGCATATGTCTAGCCTACACTTTCCCTACGCACTAACTTGTCCTCAAATTGCATGTCACTTAGCTAGTTAGTTCACCCTTGAGTTTTCACAGTATTTACTTTATGGCATATATTTTTGTATCTTGTTACGTCCCTCTGAGGAGCTGGTCCCTTTCCAGGTGTAGATGTTCATGAGTATTCGCAGGAGCACAGATCCGGACTTGCTACGTATATTTCGAGGAGGTCTTCTCTTCGAGCCTCGTGATTGTTAGATATCGTACCTATATTGTATTTATCTTGTTTATTTTATATTCTAGTTCGGGAGTGGATTTGTTTCTATCCGACGATCATCTCTAGATACTTTATATTGAGATCTAGTTTCATAGATATTGGTTATTTATTTCTATTGGATTCTGTGGATGAGATTTAGATTATACCCTGTGACTTGTGATAGTTTTACCACTTATGAATTATTGTTCATTATACAGCGTACGCATGTATTATGGTTTTCCATATATTGGAGTTGCCATATACACGCGGCTGGCATGCTTACGTATCCAAGTCCTACGTATTTTGGGACTGGGGCATGACACGAAGGCATATCCTGGTCAGAGTCATGTCTTTGATTTAGTCATTGGTACCGACTTATCTTGAGACTTGACCCTTGTCTATTTTTGGGAATCGGCGTAGGCCAGCGAGGATGAATTCCTACTTAGCTGATTTGAGAGGCATATTTATTTATGTGCCTCCGACTCTTCTTTATGGCAGTGTAGTTGCTTGTACATTTATTTATGTTGCTGACTGCCTTCATTTCTTGTCGATATGCCATACTTGCTTTATTGAGTTAGTTGTGTTTTCTGGAGCTTCTTGGTTTTGTAAAATTTTGAGAATAAAATTTTTCTAAGGATGGGAGAGTTGTGAGACTCTGTCTCACAGTATCTATATTGGTATATGGATACGTATTTTATATTGCATGTTTTATTTTTTGGATTTTTTGGGATTTTAAAACTTAGCAATTTCAAAAAAAAAATCTCCTTGACCGGTATACCGACGATATACTACAATATACCGACGGTATACTATCCGACAGATATTTGTTTTACTTTTTGAGATATTTTCAAGAATCTCTCTATAAATAGTGCTTGAGCTTTATTTCATTTCTCTTTTTTCTTTCTCTCTCTTCTCTTCATCCTCTCTCTCGATCTTGGAGCTTGGTCCTGAGAACTGGAGAGCGGTTTCTGAACTCCTTCGTGGTGGTGGAGTTGAAGAGTTAGGCTGTGAGCTCGTTCTAGGCAAGTACACCTTGTCGATTCTATGAACTTTTTTTACTTTCTGTCATTTTCTTTCCTAGAGATTTAGTTGTTGTTTTTTAGCTTAGATTTGCTTTACTATTATTGTTCATCTAGTAATTTCTAGCCTTTTTACCGTCTCGATTTTGATTTCTGGTAGAATATGGTCCCGTCCCTTTTTGGTAACTCGGTAATGAAAACGGTATCGGAGTTGTGACCGTGAGTTTTTGTCCATATTATGATATGAGACTTACCACTAGACTTGACTTCTTGTTAGACGTAGTTTTGGTAGTTTTCAGAATTTGATTTGGGTCCCGGATTCAGATTTGACTTTGGTCTAGTTTTTTCTTAGAAATTGGCATACCGACGGTATACTACAGTGTACCGACGGTATACCGATTTCGACCGACTTAGATTTCAGATATTTTTGTGTGAACCTTATCGGCATACCGACGGTGTACTACAGTGTAATGATGGTATACCGATTCTTGCCGACATTGTTAACCGACTTCAGGATATTTGTCTTGGCCGACATACCGACGGTATAGTACAGTATACCGACATCATACCAATTTGTTGGAATCCAAACCTGCTGTCTTTTTGGTAGCTCTAGACCGGCATACTGACGGTATACCGATTTGTTAGAATTTTTAGCTGTTGTATTTTTATTGTCTCTAGGCAGGTATACCGACGGTGTACTGGTATTTATCGATGGTATACTGATTATGCTCTCTTTTTCATATGCTTTATGTTCGTGTGCTATTCATTGCTCTTGCATTGTGCTTATGTGTAAACCGCTTTACCCTGTTAGTTGTACATCGGTAAGTGAGTAGGGACTAGGATCGACTCGAAAAAGATCTATAACCCCGGTCCTTGTTTGGTTTAAGGGTTATAGTATCGATCTCGAGGAGTTTCCAAGTTTTCTTATTGCTTACCAGCTTATCGAGAAAGATCCATAACCCCGATCCTTGTTTGGTTTAAGGGTTATGGTATCGATCTCGATGGGTTTATATTTATGTTTCCTCTTTGTTTCACTTGGCTTCTCATGATTTCTCTTGGCTCCGTATAGACGTAATTATAGTGACTCGTCGTAGTGAACTCTTGATTGCTTGTACATGTATTCATTATTGTAGCTTGTCTTACTTGCGCCTTGAATTGTTAAATTGTTGGTCTAGTCTTGCATTTGTGATTAGGATGGATTCTGCGGAATGCCACACCCAGAATCCTAAATAAAACTGTTAAGAATTAATAACTAGTATGAGAATTAGATCATGGGAGGGAAGATTTTATGGTTGCATGCAGTCCCGTTATCCCAGCCGCACTAGTGGATTTGTAGCCTGCCGTCGAGTAGGGCACACTTCCAGCTCATCGTCGAGTGATGCAACCCAGCTATGATATGACATGGATATTGGCATGGCCTTTACATTGACATTGTACTTACATTATGTTTTCTTTAATTATGCACTGTTAACTAGGTTAATTATGTCTTTACATTACATTGCCTATACTTTTCCTTAGTTGTTATATTCATGATGTCTGCACTTGGACATCGCTATTCATAACCCGGACCTTGCCTGGATAACCTAGACAGACTGCAGGGCGTGCAACCATAGAAATCTTTAGTAGTGCATTTGTTAGTAATTAGGATTTATGACAACCCTAGTTAGTTAACGTATTAAGCCGTACTATTGCTTAGCTGTGTGCTCTGTTGATTGTTACTATTGCCCGTGTACTGTCCTTTCTCTTCTCGTATTGTCATATGTGTCAGTGGGTGGCCAGAGGCTAAGTTCGGCTCGAAAAATATTCCATAACCCCGGTCCTTGTTTGGTTTACGGGTTATGATTTCGATTTCGAGAAGTTCCTATGCTCTCTTGTCACTTGCCGGCTTTTTTTTTCTACAGTTATTTTTATATCATCATTGTAGTAGATGTAGATTGGAATACGTGAACGGTAATGGGGGTGGTTCCTACCTTTTGCCCTTGTTTGGTGTAAAGGTGGAAAAACTAGACATATTACTTTTTACGGGTTTCGTTAGTTTCATAGTTATTATTTTCAGTTATTGTACTGTACATGCCCATTTGCCTTGGACATCTTGCATGTTCCTAGACTTGTTCCCGATCCTGTATATGTACTTAGTTTTGTTCTGGCATATTACATGCTCACATGTACGTTTATTTCTATTGCTTCATGTTTACTTCTCATTCACTAGTAGCTTACTATATATCATATGTTACTTGTTTATTGTCTTTCTTTCTCGAGATAAGTGCAGTGGAGCGCACGAGTCTCGATACGCATTTATTTACTTATGTCTCTAACTATTGTTGTGTTAAGATAGTATTAGTTTTAGTTCATAGTTTTGGCCTTCCTTTGTGGTACTTGTTATTGGGGGTCTGACCCTACTGATTTTGCATCGCCAGGTCTTATAGCGGAACCAGATGACACTACTTATCTTCTGTTGGATGGTGACTACCCGGAGCACCAGGCGTCTTGAGTGGGTTTATACTTAATCACCCACTAGATCTAGTATTTTATTCTTTTGAGGTGTTTAGCCACCGAGCACGTGTTTAGCTCGTGTATTGGACTTGACTTCTAGCCTACGGGCTTGAGAATGGTTAGCTTATTCTAGACTATGAGTTGATCATGTATTACTTATACTCTGCTAGTTTTTTATTTTGTATTACTAGCTTCATGATCATCTATGTATATTTGGTTTGGGACGCTTTACTATCTTGCTCCTGATGATCATATTTCTTGTATGTTGAAGTTTGCCTGTGATTGAGACACCTAGGACTGTTTGACCTAGGATTGATTATTGGATTGTAGCATTAACCCCCATGTTCTACAGCTTCACCGTATATGCGGAGTACTGTCGTGATCTTAGTATACATAGCTGGCCGTTGTTCATCTCCGCTCTCCAGTATTCTGGTTCTAGGGCGTGACAGCCCTACTCGTATCCACTTGTGGACACGATACTACCCCCACTATATCAAATTAGGTCTAATTAAACCTATTTAACCCAATGGCACAAACTTGGTGCACCAATCTCGAATTTCCCCTAATTTGAGTACAAAACTCAATATAAAAGTCACAATAGGGACCTTTGGAAGCTCATTCTCCTTCCTATGGGTAGTCCTAGTCTATGGGTGGGCTTCTAATGGTCAAACACAATAAAAACAGAATTTGAGAGGGGTTTTGAGGGTTATACCTATTGAGAGATGTATTTCCAATAAAAACTCAATAGGACACGATTTGGACACGAGCTCCTAGCCAAACTCCTTCTTCTCCAATGCTCCTTGCAATCTAAGCTCTTAGGCTCCTTAGAGGATGAATATAGAAGGAATTGAGAGGGTTTGGTAAAATTTGGTGGAGGGATGAGTCAATTTGGGAAAGAACACTAATTAGAAAATAATTTGGATGAATAAATGAGAGAAGATATAATATATTTCCCTATAATTAGGGCGGCCCCCCTTTCCTCCTTGCCCAAGCAATGCACAATGACCCATCTACCCCTATTGGGTTGTCATGAATAATTAATTAGTGAGAATGCTTCTCTTCCTAATGAAGGTTAAGTCAAATCATAATTAATGAGAATTGTTAGCTAATTAGGGTCCAATGTGACTAGTCTAATAAATTGGTCCAAGTTGTCATGTCAAGTCTAGTTAGGTTCACTAGTATCATGTCTAATTAGCTAATCCAACCTATTAACCAATAATGATATTAGGCACAATATACAACATACACATTATATAAATAAAATAAAAATATATTATTTATAATAATACAAAATGACATAAATACTCATATTCTATAAATGTGGTAGTGATATTGTCTTGACAAAAAAAATATGAAAGAAAATACATATGAAAATTGAGAAGAGAATAATAAGATGAGAGGAGGGTATATGGATCCTAGAAAGAGAGAGGATCGATACTGACGGGTGGAGATTAAGAAAAAAGAGATTGGAAAAGAGAAAATGGAATGTTGGCAATTTAGAAAAAAAAAAGGATAGAAAAATTTACCTTCCTTATTTTCTCACATTCCTTTTCCTTTTCCTTTTTTTTTCTTTTTTTACTAAATAAACATTGTAAGCACATTCTCTTTCCTTTTCTTTTCCTTTCTTCTATGGAATAAAACACACATTTCTTTCTTTCTTTCTTCTATTTTCTCTCAAATCAAATACATCATAAAAATATTTTCTCTTTCCTTTTGCTTTCTTCAATTTTCTCTCAAACCAAACACACCATGTAAGCTCCCTCAAATATTTCTATAGATAGTCTGGTATGGGTTAGAAAATTTTGGTTTAGCAACAGATGCTTGAAGTTTAGAGTAAGGTTGCATATGTCTGATTATTTTAATTAAACCCTTGGCGCGCCCTACTATTGTTGAATAATTCGGAGCCCAACATCAGCCCATAAATTCTAGCAGATTGTTGCACTTTTGACTTGACCCGCCAACTTAGGCGCTGGACTTTTTCGTCGCTCAAAATCATATTTCCTTGTGCTCTAAATTAATTGCACAATTTTTCGTATCCAAAATCCCATATTTAATCCCGTGTCGGACACCTGTGTCGTTGCCATCAATTTTGAGACACCAACTTAACCCGTCGAGCCAGACCAACTAAAGGATCCAAGACTGACTCCAAGCTCACACCATTTATGACCTTTGTGTCACTCCCAAATTGAGACCCCAAGTGCCCCCATTTAATTTTAAAGCGCGGGACATATTTATTCTAATTAAATCGGGGATGACCATTTATTTAAGCCCATGCCAAACACACAACACTCCCTCACCCTACAAAACACCAAACACCATTTCCCCCACAATTTTCCTATTATTTCATGTGTTTGTGCAATTATCCAAACTTAAGGGGCTAAATTGCAAATGTTGTAACATGTGGCACACCCTCATTGGTCAAGGCCAAATGAAGAGGCCACCCCTCTTCCTTGACCGGTCAACATCCCTCCTCCCTCTTTTTTGGATGAAGAAAACATTTCCTTCATGTGCAATCACCACCACCCATTTGAATTGGGCAAATCCCCACCATCCATTCTACCCACACTTCCCTATATAATGTCTCTTTCGACCCTCTTCCCAATGCAGGCCCTAATCCCCAAAACCTAGGAAACCTCACCCCCCTCTCTCTCTCTCTCTCCTCCCTCTCTACATTCAACTGAATCCTTCCCATTTCTTCCTTTCTTCTTCTTCTTCCTTTCCTCTTCTTCTACAACTCTTCTACTTCTTCCACCAGACCCCATTTTTCGGCCAGCGGCCCGACAGCTCCGGCCATCACCGAGCCTTCCCCATTGCACCCCCGGCTGTACTCCCCGCGGCTTCGACCGTTGTCCCCGCTCCGGCGATGAACCACTCTACTCCGGCGAGCATCGCCATGAGCCGGCCTGCTGTGCAACCGCGCCACCACCACCATCTGCCATGGACACCCTCCTCCGGTCTGCCATGGCCACCTCCACCATCTGCCATAGCCACCACCACCATCTGCCATAGCCCGACCACTCCACCACCTAGCACCACCCCACGACACCCCCCTCCGGCCATACCCGCTGAACCTCCACGAGCCGCTCCTCTAGTCTCTACATCACCGCCGACCGCAGATCTCGAGCCCCGGCGACCAACCCCGGAGCTCCTCCACATCCGGCCAGCTGTTCCTCCCTCGTCTCCGGCGAGCACACCCATATCTCCCCTCTGATGTATCCTCTCCGGTGCTGCCACGAGCTCCGGATGCAGGCAGCACCTCTCATCCGCCATTGCCACTCTCCGGCCACACACCGTTACACCACCACCAGCACCCTCTCGACCACCTTCCTCCGGCCACACTTCACCACCAGCATCTCCATCATCCGGCCAGCAACCTCGTCGTCGAGGTATACCACTCATTTCCCCCCCCCCCCTCTCTCTATTTTTGATATATATGGTCTTGTGTATTAGTTAGGGTTTATGTATTGTGTAAGTGTAAGTGTAGTGTGGTGTAAATGAGCATGTGTTATTGATATGAGATTAGGATTTAATGTAGGTTTAGGGTTTATGTTTACATAAGTTATAAAATAAAATTAAAAGATTTGCAAGGGAGTTTAGGGTATGATTATAACTAAATGTTATGAATATTATGCATGGTTGGAAAAATGCTAAATCAATTAATTAAGGTTTAAAAAATGATTTGAGTAAGGACATGGAATTTATATCCATGATGGATGGAATTGAGACATAAATAATGAAGTGGGGATTAAATCGCCATATGAGATTTTAAGGTGTCGTCCTAATTAAATGCAAATTGATATTGTGGGAACAGATTTAAATGATTGAGAAATAAGATACTGATATTTGAACATTGATGAACACTGAGGAGCACGTGTTTGATTGTGAACTAGTGTGTAGTATCAAACCATTAATCGGTGATTTGGGGACTGGAAATTAATGATGGGTTTAATTGAAGAGATGTATTTTTTGTGATTTGGTAACGATGATATGAAACAGAAGGTTAATAATTATTAATTGTGTGTTTGAGGATGGTTTGATGATATTGTACAGATGATTAGTTGATTTAATGTATCGTACCAATAGTCAACCGTGGTCAACCCTCTAGCGTCTTGTCCCTGTGAGTTGTAGTTGAGTCTGAGCATATGTATAGACGTGTGTCACATCCCTGTTTGCCGCGTGATAGTTTATTGATTGAGTTTGTATCTCATCTCTAGGTACTACGGGATCTGAGGACTTGGACGTGGTACCGGATCCCCGCCATCAACAGTCGGACGCAGGCAAGTGTACCTTGCTACCCTGTATTTCAGTTACCAGATATTTATTGTTTCATTATTTACATTGTGCACGTGTTTGATTAAGATCGTTACTTCGCGTCTGGATCACAACCGGGTGCAGACGTTCGTCGTAACATCTTGTAACGAATGTTAGATGTTCGTAACACCTCGATGTACGTATCTGAGTATATCGTCACCCCAGGACACATTCATACACTGTTATCGTGCCAGATTTTCTGTATCTTGATACTGACATCATGACCGGAGATTGGGATGACCTTAGGGTCGCGTCTGTTGAGTTATTTCTGTGTGACGAGACTGTTAGATAGAGGTTCAGGTTCAATGCACAATCGTTGACCGCTTGGGATGGGGAAGACAGTTACTAGACGTTTGGGATCCTCTGCACGCGCTTATATATGTATATGTACAATTTCTGTAGTGATCCTGTATCTAGAGTAGTTGTATCACCCGTGTGTCTCTGTGTTCGGAGCTACAATTTTATTTTGGACAGCCCACGCGTCGAACATTGTCTTTAAACTGTGTCACACTTAGTTGGTTATGCTAGATTACCCCGTTATCGCACTTGTACTTTCTGTTATACTTGGCATGCTGTATTTTTATACCTTGTTACGTCTCTCTGAGGACCTGGTCCCCTGCCAGTTTTGCAGCATAGATGATTACGGAGCATTGGAGTTGCTGATGGAGTTGCACGTCTTGCAGGCATTGTACCAGGTACTCATATCATTTCCACCGGCATTATGGTTACTTTATTCTTATTGATTATTCATCTGCTGTTATAGCCTAGTTTTTGTAGACTCATCTCTTCTCGAGTCTATTCGAGTTTGTGTGTTATTGGGCGGCCGACTTTAGCACATATAGCTCTTTCTTGTATACTGTTGTACATTGTGGATTGAGACATAGAGGTTTACATTTATGGGATATTTAGATAGTGCCCTTTATATTATACAGCTTATACGTATTCGAGTCAGACCAGAGTCTGGTCGAATGCGTAGCTGGCGTGTCACGTATTCCTGGTCCTACGTATTTTGGGACTGGGACGTGACACACCATTACTATTTGTCGCTCCAGTCTCTCTCTTAAATTTTCTTTCCAAATTTCCTCATAAAAGTTTTCATTTTTCTTTGGTTTATCTTTTCTTTTCTTTTAAACCAAACACAGCCTATAAAGGCACAATCTAATTTCTTACCCTACAAAAAAAATCTCTACCCAGACATGCATGGACAACTCGCATATAAAAGATTGTTGGAAAAGAAATTCCCTAAATTATTGGTTTCTGGTTGGCAAACATTCAAAGAACCAAATAACTAATCAAATTACATATACAAGCCAAACAAAAATTACAGATACAAGTGCAGCAGAAGGCAGGAATTGCAATGAGATTTCCTTCTCAAAACTAAGGTTTCCTAACAACACAAGATAGAAGACATCAGAAAGAGAAATTCCAAGGCCTATAAACTGTTTCCTCTCTCTCTCTCTCTCTCTCTCTCTCTCTCTCATTTGTATTCATCCAAAAACAAAAAATTGATTCTCAATCTTTCTCATGCTTAATACACTTGATACAATCATTATGTCTCTCTCTCTCATTTGTATTCATCCAAAAAAGAAAAAAAAATGATTCTCAATCTTTTTCATGCTTAATACACTTGATACAATCATTACGTCTCTCTCTCTCTCTCTCTCTCTCTCTCTCTCAATACAAATAACTCTCATTTGTTTTCATCCAAAAAAAAAAAAAAAAATGATTCTCAATCTTTCTCATGCTTAATACACTTGATACAATCATTATCTCTCTCTCTCTCTCTCATTTGTATTCATCCAAAAACAAAAAAAAAATGATTCTCAATCTTTCTCATACTTAATACACTTGATACAATCATTACGTACACATATATGAACTGTCAGCCGTAAATATAAGAGTTATTTGTATTTACTCTCGTTACTAGCGCCTGACTATGTTTCCTCCATTACTACTATTTCCGTTTCTCAAGAGTTGGACATTAGCAATAGGGATAAATACAAATAACACTTTATAAAGAAATGAAATGGAAATAATAGTAATTAAATTAATAATGGAAAAATAAAATAAAATTAGAGATTAGTAATGGTGGATTAGTAGTAATTAAATTAGGCTTTTGATAAGGGCACTGCACATATTACTTGGGGCTAGCCCAGGATTGGGGCTAGCCCAGGATTGAGCAAAGTTTACTCACACTAGCCCATTATTTTACTTGAGGCTAGCCCACTTTCCCAAACCCTTCTCCCAAACCCTCCCCGTCCCACCGGAGCCCTCCCCCCTCCCGCCGGCGGAGCTCTCCAACTCTCCGAGACTTCGTCCTCCTTGTCGATGGCTCCCAAAGTCGACAATGTCGAGAATCGAACACGATTTTAGGGCATAAAATGTCGAGCAGTATCGGACGGGACTGTAGATTTTCCTACAGTCCTATATAGATTTAGGACTGCAGGAAAATCGACAGTCCTATGTATATTAAGGACTGTAGAATTTTCTACAGTCCTAAATTTATATAGGACTGTAAACATTTCAACAGTCCTAAAAATTTAAGGACTGTCCTAAAAATGTATGTTAAATTTTTAGGACTGTCAAAATTTTGACAGTCCTACCAATTGAAAGTACTGTCAAAATTTTGACAGTCCTAAAAATTCAACATATATTTTTAGGACTGTCAAACTTTTGACAGTCCTACCAATTGTAAGGACTGTCAAAATTTTGACAGTCCTAAAAATATATGTTAAATTTTAGGACTGTCAAAATTTTGACAGTCCTACAAATTGGTAGGACTGTCAAAATTTTGACAGTCCTAAAATTTTTTTTTCTGTTAATTTATTTTTGTTAATTGTTGGGGGGGCCAATTTCAAAATATCCTTGAAATTTCTATCCTTAAAATTTGTTAAAGTATTCTGTTATTTAAAATAGTAAATTTATTAATGGTACATTAAAAATTTTGTAAAAAAAAAAATTACAAAAAGTAAAATTTGGAGGTCAAAACATCGTTTTTTTGCGATTCTAAAAATTTGGGAAGTCCGTCAAACGATGAAACTGTTTATCCCGAAGTACTTTTCCATACGGTCATTTTGGCTCAAACTGGAGCTTGTTTCGATCTCCCAGTCAAAAGTTATGATACTTTAAAGTTTTATATTTTATATTTTTGCCTGTAATACGTACGTCTTACTTCGGATGAAAATTCTCTCTACACGAATTGTGTTACTCTCGTCGAAAACATACAAATAGACCTATTGTGTGACGAAAAACGATTTGAAAACAAATAGTTATGGCCGTTTGAAGTCTGATCGACAGCAGACGTAATACTTGTACGGTAGATTTTTTTTTTTTTTTTTTTGTTCAATGATAACATATTTTATTTTGGATGTTAAACTAAATAAAAAAAAATCAAAATCCAAAACTAACTAAATATAAATAAACTTAAAAAAAATCCTGATTGACAGTCCTCATTGTTTGTGGGACTGTCAAAATCCTGACAGTCCTAGTTTTATATAAAATTTTCAGTGGGTTAAAATTAGGACTGTCAAAATTTTGACAGTCCTAACAATTTGTAGGACTGTCAAAATTATGACAGTCCTAACAATTTGTAGGACTGTCAAAATTTTGACAGTCCTTCCAAGTTGTAGGACTGTCATAATTTTGACAGTCCCACAAGCTATGTGGACTGTCAAAATTTTGACAGTCCTTCCAAGTGGTAGGACTGCCAAAATTTTGACAGTCCTGATTATAACAGTGGGCGGCCCGAGTAACTTTTATGATGGCAAACTTGTAATTTTTTCTTATTTTTCAATGGGCTAGCCCCGAGTAAAATGTGCAGTGCCCTTATAATTACCCTTAAATTAAAGACAGTGCAGCATTCTATTGTACATTGGGCTCAACCTAAAAAAATGAAAGACGGAAAAAAAAAAAAAAAAAAAACTACATCCATGTTCTTGTTGAAATGAGATTTCCTTTCAAAACTAAGGTTTAGCAACACAAGATAGAAGACATCCGAAAGAGAAATTCCCAGGCCTATAAATAGTTCATTCTAGTATTCTTTCACACTCTCTCTCTCTCTCTCTCTCTCTCTCTGGTATCCAAAAACCTAAAATTGATTCTCAATCTTTCTCATGCTCAATACACTTGACACAATCATTATGTACACAAATCTGAACAGTTAGCCGTAAATCTCTACTTTGAAAACGGTATCCTCTATTAATTACTAAAAACTAATTAAAAAACTGTCTAAAACATACGAAAGAAACTAATTTGAAAACTAACTTTATATATTTGAAAGAAACTAACATACGAAAGAAACTAATTTGAAAACTAACTTTAACGCTAATTTACTTTAGAAACTAATCTGAAAACTAACTTTCATCTCTTTGTTTCAGTACATTACAGAAGAAAATAATTTAAAACATAGCTTTATCTCAAAATTACAGAAGAAAATAATTAAAAGCCTAACTTTTATCTCAAAATTACCAAAGTAATTTATCAACAATATCAGGAAAAAAAAATTTATTTTACGTCCAATGTGAATTTACTAGTATAATAAATACGTGCAGCATTCTTTTCAACATTGGACTCAACCTAAAAAAAAAAAAAAAAACTACAGCCATGTTCTTGTTGAATGTTTTACTTCCACAAAATTTAGTGGCTCAGCCAAGAAAATTCACATACAGTAAAATCCTAAGATCCAGAAGTCGAACGAGAGCATTGGTCCTCACAAGCATAGAGAGCTCGTGTAAATAGGGTGTACTGACTAGCATGCTACAGCAGAGACAAGATGGGCTCGCCTGCCTTCAATAAATCTTTCGCGAAAAGTGTCGAATTTGCCACACTTGATAGCTTCCCTTATTGAGCGGAAAAATCCCAGATAGTGGTGAGAGTTATGACTGCATAGAGTATTATCAAATTATCAGTACAACAGGAAGCTGGACAAGTAAAGCTAGAATTGTGGAGCAAAAGTATTTCAATTAAGTGAAGAAGAGGGGATCACATTTCGAGCAGGATCTGAGCCAGCATCTCATGAACATTTATCAGGTGGTTGATGTAAGCACGAGTGTGATTCTGGCATGTGAAGCAGCTACAGTTCTCGACAATTGGTGATGTGTCTTTCCTGAAGAAGAAAATGAAGTACAGGTTGATGAGATTGCTTAGCAAAACACCATCCTCTACAGTGCATAAGAACAATTATTGATACTATAACATGAAATAATTTCAATCTTTTCT